>JAUMHM010088946.1:0-27834 GCA_032362435.1 Melikaiella ostensackeni
CTGTAAGAGTTACACACCTTGTTCATTTATTAATTTGAAAATAAAACTAAAAACACATCTCGAGCTATCACGCAGCTCTATTGAATCGTGGAAGGAAAGACTGGAGAAAAGCAAAATCTGCTTATTTTGTTTTGTTTTGTTTAAATGAAATAGAGAAATAAAAATCTTCGTTTGACTTTCGTTCGGAAGCGCATTCCTTGAATAGTCAACAATGTCATTTTTTTGCAAATGCATCCCGATCTAGTGCGAATCGGAAAAAAAATTCCAAATAAAACTTACGTATTTTTTAATAGAAAATCTGAATTTGCCATAAAAAATATAGGTACCCATTTGAAATTTTGAAGTTGCCCCCCATACCGCCTTCGGGGGCTGGGGCGTGGGGTAAATTTTTGCAGTTTCGCTTTTCCCCCTCGAAAATAAGAAGTTTTTATCACGGACATTTTTTTCGTTGGATGTGTATTTCTTGAGATATTTTGATGTCTCAAGATAAAAAAAACACCCCGTATAATCGCGAAAAAAACATCCTGCTAGCAATTGAGTACAGCATATGAAAAAAAAGGAAAAATCGAAATACTATTTGTAGTCCTCATTTGGAACTACAAAAAAATTAAAAGAGCAGGCGGAAAGAAGAAACGTCTTTGGAGACAAAGTTATCAAAAATCGATTCCTAGGGTCCGATTGAGAAGAACTTAGTTACTGTCAACTTTTTTGTTTTTTAATTTAAAATGTATTGCATTCATTACTATTTTAATTATGGGAAAAGGAAACTATTTCCCAAAAATCTGTTTGCTGCGTTGTTAGATATGGAAACATCTGTTGTACATCTTTCTTTTTTCCTTTAGTGATCTCTTTACTTAGTGTTACTTTTCCCTGTTTCCAGATTTTTAAAATCGTGAATAGTGTAATCTACAAAATGATAATTAGGAGTACGAGAGTCTGTTTTATCATTTTCAATTTTTCGCATAAATGTTTAACATAATTTGCTTGTAAGAGACTAGACCCACGTCCGAGTCGAGCTGGACCAAAATCTTCTACAGGGACATGAGTTAGGGGAATGAGTACGATTTTCAGAAGTTTGGCACTTACGCCCGTATGCAGTGTCGCCCTTCATTTATATTCTTCATCGATGTAGAAATCGTTAATAAATATCGTCCTATAAAATATTCTTCGATTGCTTATTGCCTAATTCATGATCTAATTATATTCAAATGACTAGATAAACTAGTTTATAAGTCAGAATGCCAAAATGGTAAAAATAGGAAGAATTTAATTTCCAAAAATTGACAATATGAAACATTATGAACGATGAGTACCTTGATCCTACTTCATCGACTTCAAATAAGAATTCGGTGCCTTAAACTTCTTTTTCGTGTGCCACATAAGGCAAAGAATTCTCCGTTTCCAAATAAGGTTACAACATATTTAAAACATTTTTATTGAATTCACATTCAAAGGAATGGCAACTTTCAAAAATGAAATACCAAAACTTTTAATTTTTCAGATACAAGTGGAGTAATTAGGAAACTTACAGTGTGAAAATTGCGTGACACAAACGTTTGACAAGTTCTTGTGCAATTTCTGATTCTTGTGCTGTCAAATTTGGAGAAACGATACAGGCATTCGCATTCTTGACTAACTTTAGTCATGATAATTGAACCTTTTTATTTTGTCGGCGCTCTTGGTCTATATGATTTTCTAGTTTAAAATGTACAGAGAAGGAATTTTCTTATCTTTTCGAATGTAAGTAGTAAATATCATGGTATTACGTTTGCAGAAAATATGTGATTTAATAATACAAATAATACAAATACTGTATCGTCCGCATTCATTTCAATATTTTCTAGATTGAATGCTACTTCTTTCCCGTGTAAGAATGATTCGATCCTGAATCGGATATTGTCGGAAATTTATGGAATGTTTGGTAAACTCAAAGAAAGTTTGAGAAAGTTATGGAAAGTTTGGGAAGGTTATAGAATTTTTTAAAAAAGGATACGAATGTTTAAAACTTTTCGAAACTCGTGGGAATTTTTGATAACTGTGACACTTATGGAAATTTCTGAAAATTGGTAGAAATGTTTGGAAAAGTCAAAAACTTCCGGAAACTTAGGGTAATTTTCAAAAATTGATGGAAACTGTTTCAAACTTTGGAAAATTTATTTAATTTCATTAAAATGCTTGCAGGTTTTGGAAATCTGGTGAACTTTTATAGATTAATGAAAAATTATTGAAGTTTCAAAGCTTTTCTAGCTTTATTCAGGTTTGAGAATTCTTACACATTTCTGAAGTAATGAACTGTCTTTTCCCATCTTGAAAACCGAACTGGAGGAGGCTTGCGCCCTCCTCAGCATACATCAAGAACCGATCATGACTGCTTTAGTTCTGGCTTTCTTCTCATACTTTCCTTAGAATAACCGAAGTTTGGCGCGAATGACGTTATTTGGAATGCTAGAGGTGTGAATGATCTTAAGGAAAGAGAATTGCAAGATACAATGTGCAGCATGTCAAGAAGAATGAATGTGTATCTCCTAGATTATTATGGGCTAGAATGAAAAAGGGAATCAGAAGACTATTCAATATAGCATGCTATGCTCCAGTCGATGGTGCCAGTAGTAATGTAAAAGATATCTTTCGAGATTTGTTAAATAATATTCTAGGTACTTGCGATCCTGGGCAAAGAACTAACCTACTCGCAGATATCAATGGTTGCATTTGCGTTTAACGTAAAGTTAGACATCTAAAGTGTGCGGTACTGCGGCTGTGGAAAAAAGGACGGAAGTGGCTTGGTGGAATGATAAAATCCGCGTGGCTGTCAACGAGAAAAAGCCAGCGTACTCGGGAATCTTGAATATTGGAAATCTCAGCGATGAGGAAAGGATGAGATTAGGAAATGATTATACGGATAGAAACAGAAGAGCAAAAATACTAGTCAAAGAGAGCAAGGATAAATATGAAGCGGAAGGATGTTAAGAAATGCAAAATCATCTTGGAGGAAATAAGAAATAATTCTGAAAATCGGTTGAGAAAATGACGAAAGAAAGTATATATTAGCAATGAGTCAGTCGGAATTAGGAATGCTGATGGCGGAATGGTATGGAATACGGACATAGTAAAAGACCATGTGAGTGATTTTCTCAAGAAATTATATCGAGGTCAAGCTATGGAGTTCAACAATGACAACACAATTCGCGATGAGTATTTTATTTGTAGTGTTTTATATTCTGTGAAGCATACATTTCCCAAGGGCCTCGGTTTTGAAAGAGAACAGGTTTTCCAATTCGCGCAGCAAATTTAAAAAAGTTTCGCGGCTTAGACAGAAACGTGTCCTGTCAGAGTCTCAAATTTCCTTTCAAGAGTTCTCTCGTGAACAGTCGCAAATGAACTGTAGAGCGAGTCAGGTCAATTTTCTTAAAAATAAATTTAAAAATTATGTCAGCTTCTTTCACGCACTTATTCTTCAATATTTTTCAGTGTTTTTACATATTCGTCGAGGGGAGCGGGCATTTCTCCTATTGTCAACACAATTCACGATGAGTATTTTATCTGTAGCATTTCATCTACTATAAAACAGAAATTTGCCAATTGTTCTCAGAGTTTTCAAATATTATTTATGCGCAGTGGGAATTTCTCCTGTTGCCAACATAATCCACGATGAGTAGTTTATTTGTAATGTTTCATCTTCGGTAAAGCATACATTTCTCAAATTCCTTTCATAAGAGAACAGGTTTTTCAAGTTCATGCAGAAAATTTGAAAAAGTCTCGCGACTTAGACAGAGACATGCCCTGTCAGAGTCTCAAATTTCATATCAAGAGTTTTCTCGTAAGCCGTCGCAAATGAACTGTAACGCGGGCCTTGTCGCTTTTCTGGAAAATATGTTTAAAAATTATGTCAGCTTCTTCCACGCGCTCATTCTTTAATAGTTTTTAGTGTTTTTAAATATTATTTACGCGCAGTGGGAATTTCTTTTATCGACAACACAATTCACAATAAGAATTTGTTTTGTAGTGTTTTATCTTCTGTAAATCACACATTTCGCAAAGGCTTTAGTTTTATAGGAGAACAAGTTTACCGAATTCACGCAGCAAATTTTGAAAAGTTTCGCGGCTTGAACAAGGACGTGCCCTATCAGAGTCTCAAATTTCATCTCATGACTTCTCTCGTAAACAGTCGCAAATGAACTGTAACGCGAGTCAGGTCGTTTTTATAAAAAATATATTTAAAAATTATGTCAGCTTCTCCCAAGCGCTTATATTTCAATATTTTTTAGTGTTTTTCAATATTCTTCACGGGTAATGGGCATTTCTCCTACTGACAACTCTATTTACGAAGAGTATTTCACTTCTATTTTCTATCTTCTGTAAGACATTTATTTTCCAAAGACCTCAGTTATGAAAGAGAACAGGTTTTCCAAATTTACGTAGCAAATTTTAAGAAGTTTCGTCGATTTGACAAAGACGAGCCCTGTAAGCGTCTTAAATTTCGTCTCAAGAGTTTTCTCGTGAGCAGTCGCAAATGAACCGTGGCGCCAGTCAGGTCGCTTTTCGGAAAAATACATTTGAAAATTCTGTTAGCCTCTTGCACGTGCTTACATTTCATTATTTTGCAGTGTCTGCAAATATTCTTTGCTTGTAGAACTCACGTCTTTTATTAATAACACAATTCACAGTTAGTATTATCTCTGTAGTATTTTATCTGCTATAAAACATAAATTTCCCGATATATTTGTGTTTTTAAATATTCTTTAAGTGTAGTGAACATTTTTGCTATTGACAATGAAATTCACGATGAGAATCTTACTTGTCATAACTCTTTTGGTTTTGGCTATGTTTTTATACTTTTCTTTGCATGGCCGAAGTTTGGTGGAACTGGCGTTATGAATGGACACTCCACCTTATGACGTTTCAGCTGCTTAGTTTGGACATGACTCAATACTTATGGAATAAATTTCTCGCATCAAGTTGTAGTTGGGCGTATTCTTTCAACAACGAATGAATACAAATCATAATGTAGCCTCGGATAGGATTCACACTTCCGCCCGTGTAAAAATATTTCGTCTTGATGACGGTCAATTATGATATTTCCAAGATTTGTTGGAGACGTTTGGAAAGTCTGGCTTATGAGACGAAGCCAGACTATTTTCTATGTCTTAAAGACAAAAATTATGTCTTGAGTCCCCTTTTATTACTGTGACCCAAACCCGAAGTTGACTTTTATGGCTCTGAGACAGAGATTTATGTCCTCAAGACATCCTTTTTCGTCTTGAAGGCATTCATTCAGCTTTCGAAGACTTACCATTTTATGTCTTCAAGAAATTCTTCCTTATCTTGGAGACTTACTATATCATGTCTTCAAGACGTTCTTTCATATCTTGAAAACGCACTTTCACGTTTCAATCTGAGAAATAATGCAGGTAATAATGTGGAAAAGAGGAACGTTTTTATATAATATCAATTACTCATGATTAGTACTATACTATATCAACTACAAGATATGTACATTATAATAATGTATATTTTAAAATAATATAATATACATATACTTATATAAATAATATGTTTAAACTAAGTAACATACTTGACGAACAAATACTATATTTATAGTTACTAATAAGTCGTCGCATGAGAGTTAGGATACGCCACGTCACTAGTAAAGGGCAACTATGGGCCGCCGATCGCCTACCTCCACACCGCGGCTTTTTGCCTAGACGTTTTGCGCCTACCCCCACTCATCGGCTGTTGAGATAAGCGTCTGGGCCTTGTCTAGTCGGAAGCGTGTATTCGTTCATTCAAGTCTATAAATGGACGAGACCTTATGCTGAAAGGTATGTATTAAATACTACGATTCGACTTTAATGATTTCATTAAGAGTTAAAAAGTAAAATAAATATTTAATATTGAAAGTTAAAAACCGAGCTTATTTTCCAATACGATGAGGATGACGATAAATGAGTGGAACAGATACACAAAATATGAACTATAATAATGTTTTCATTAAAATAACTGAAATATTTACATCAAAAAATAGAAAAATGAAAAATAGGAAATAAGAATTCGTTAAAGCTCTACAAAGTCCCCGGAAAAATTGACTCGTAAGATGGAGGTGGATCGAAGGGAAAATCGTTATAAGCGGGTAGAACTAGGATGGGATTAGGTCCAGAAACAAATATATAACGGAAGGTGGAAGGTTGAGGAACATTTATGGTTGATGGGTGATGTCTAGGGGTGAAAGCGGGTGGTGGAGCTAAGGGAGAGGAAAATCTTACGAGTATAGAGATTTCATTATCAATTGAGGACTGAGTCCTCGTCGAATGATTCATGTAGGGGTGTGTCCTAAACTGAGTCCGTCTCTCAGTCGTAGATCTCTGAGCTGGTGCGAAGACTGGCGAAGTATGCCTGAGCACAATATCTTCTGCGAATCCACGTAATCATCAGCATCGCTGGCAAAAATAGTGGTCGAGCAATCGCTGATGTCACTCTCTCTGTCGTTGTCGTCGTCGTCGTCGTTCAGACAGGAAGAGTATGGTGTGATACGGGTCTCATCAGCGTGAACTGTAAAATAAAAATAACATTAAAATCGATGTCGTTTATCAATGAATTAAATTCATGCACACCTCCTTAAACTCTAGGCATACAAATCAGAGTAACTTTATGGTGATGAATACTGAATATATTAAATGATTGATTAAATAAACTTCTACAAAACAGTTACATATATTCACTCGGATTTGTAGCCGTAGGATGAAGAATCATAAATCTCTATCCTACATCTTTTCATGTTCGATACCCGGCAGATTTTTTTCTCATTAGGTGTTATTACCTGATGAAATCAAGCGGTTCGAATATTTCGAGAGTTTATTTGAATTGGTTCACTTTCAGAGAACACAAAATCTCGAGAAGAGTTGAAATTAATTAGTTGTGAGTTGTCGAAATTCAGGGTGATACCTTCAGCTTTACATACAGCGAACCGGTGCCATCTGCTGCACGAGCTATATAAGCATGAAATTCTGATCCACCTCAAACGAAGGAGAGTATGTAGCTGCCTTCTCCATAATCTTCTTCCAGCTCATCAGCAAAGTAGCTCAAAAGTGAACCTACAGGTGAGGTGTACTCATCAGCCGTTCCGCGAGTGACATAAATACACGAATCTGTATCGTAATACAAAACACGACGATTTAATTGTGACAAATAATCGTACAGTTTCAATTGTGCCTGAACAGTAGTGTATGCTGCAATTACAGCATTTGTATTGGGTTCTGAGGGTTCTGGATTAGTTAGAAGACGTAATAATTTTTCTCGCGTGCGCACAATTTCTGCTTGCGGTAAATTATTACGTTGACCAAACTTGCCCCAGAAAGAATCAAGACACGGTTTCGCGACGGAATGCAATTCTGGATTTTTTATAATTTTTTCCCGATCAAGCTAAATACCTTCCGCCAACTTGTATTGACGAATGTATTCGAGCTTTGAATCTTCATCAATACAATATGATGGCCAGCCACTTGCCTCCTGTTTGATCTTCAAGAACATATTAATATATCCTGCAAAAAGACCTCCCTTGTGTGTGACTGGATCATACTGTATCACGTTATATTGCCAGATTTCTGAGACATCGACCATTTTGTAGCCCAATTACACGGCTTTTTTTGACTCGTCAGAAACCCATCTTCCCTGAAACACACGCTGTGATTCGTCTTTATGCGTACACTCGCCCTGTTCCAGAGCTTCACAACATGTGCGACAGAGAGAAAACATAAGTTCACCATATGAGAGAGCCGGTAAAAGAGGACGATAAAGATTCTGTGGCAGTAGAACTCTACAAAGCACTAAACCTTCGACGTCAGTAAGATCGAAATCTGTACGTGTAAATTTCTTACGGTCTTCTGAACCTACAGATATAGTTGGGTGACCTGCATGGAATTTTCCGACTTTTGAGATGTAGGGATACAGAGAAAAACATCTTTGTACTCCATGATCTCTTCACCTTTCATCTCGTAAAAGCATTTTGTATTCCCTGTTTGGCCACCGTTAAATGCATCGCGAGGATTTAGTACTTTATTCGCTTTTAATAGTGGGTGGTTATTAAAAAAACCTCTGAGATTGATATACGTTTTTTTTAGACGATTGAACTCACATTCCCATATCTCTGTGAGATCATATCCACATTTTTTTATTTCATCCGAACCCTCACTTGTCTTTTCGTATCGCTGATTCATGGCTCACCCGATATTGCTGAGTTTTTTCAACTCTGTAAATGGGATAACAGAGTTCACAGCCATGCCAGAAGCAACCATAAAATTGAAATGCGCGACGAATTCTCGCAGCCTCGTCTTCGAAAAGACCATCTACCACAGGTCCTTCTTGAAGACGAGGCTCTCGAACCCTGCCGGCGTGGCAGATAATAATATTAAGATCTCGTTCCATGGATAGAAACCAATCGATATCAACCGCAGATTGTGTATAACCCCACCTACAACCACCTCTCGGAATCACACTTATCGTATTTTCGCATAAAAATGCTTCCGGAAAAATGTATTGCATGCCGATGCGATTGTGGAAGCTTCCGTGAAAGGACAAACGTTTCCACACTCGAGAAATACTATATTTGACGAACGCAATACATGTACAGTGCAAAATATCTACATTATTTCTACAATACGAAGCAAGTTCTTCCCGGAAATGGAATCGATACTCTGGATCAACACTTTTCTCCTCATAACGTTCTAAAAATTCTTTTCAAGCTTTATTCGACATTGTACCGGAGACTATAATTTAATTGCTGGAAGAAGTCCACAATGATTCTTATTTTTCGGAGTATCAAAGTAGTTGTAAGGCGGCTATAAGATTCGAAAGTTCACGTTCAGATAGATGTAAGAAATAACATGTTCTTTCATAACCATTGGTCAAAATTTTTGACTAGGTTTGTACACTATACATAGAAGCGTCCTATATACGATTAAACATATTCACAGTAACAGCACGTAAGGCAACGACAGTGGCAACGCCGCAATTTCATTCTCAGAGAAAATTGTGTTAATGGTTATAATTCCAGGAAAGTATCGTCAAAATGTCAACACAACTGAATCACAAAGGAAATCTTATTTTTTAAAAAGTGCTGCATAAACGTTTGAAGGCTATTGCAGCAATGTGTGAAGCCAACAAAAATAAAAATAGTGAGACAAGTCCCCCAAATTCCATATTGGCTGGAAGACGGGTTGTTGACTTGAACAGTCTTGCCAATAATTTGCAGTGTAACAGGGTGCTAGAATGATTTCACTGAAGGATACAATAAAAGAGACTAGATCAGGTTTGAATTCCATTTTAGCATACCGTGTGCAATGAGTGTTCTATAATAAGACAAGTACCTACTAGAAAATCTCATGTAACTAAAAGTAATGCTAAACACGGCGTGTAAATACAAAGGTTGTATTGGGTAAATTATTATTGTTATGATTATATAATTGATAGTGAATTATGCAATTTCATTTGAAACGTATATTATAGTAGGGGGAAGTAATCCACAGATCCCACAGATGTTCAATCGTGTACAGAGAGTCATTTGTTATTAGTCAATAATTATGCAGTTGAATGAATTTTTCTCATCAGTTGCTATTTATTACATGCAACTAATATATATTATTAATATGCAATAATATATATTCAAGAGTTTCTACGTATTTCAATTATGTTCTCAATTAATTCATCTTGTTTCAAAAACATAAGAACGCAAAATTTGGTTTGGAGGTTATGTGGGATTATTTTTGAGATTGTGGTTATGAGCAGTTGTCAAATAAAAAAATAAAATATCGGATTATTAATTTTCTTTGAAGTGCTCAACAAACAGAACTAATTCATTCAAAATATTTTTCTTTAACCACAACGCAGAATGTATAATTTTGATTTTCTGAGTAACAGCGCTGTCACATTGTCACTACCCTCCCCCTCTCCCAAGTTTCTCGCGTGAACAGAAATATTATCCTTTTAACATTATATCTTTTATACTAAACGCACAATAATTTTGAATTTTTTCATAAAATCCACACGATATTTTTTTATATATATGCAGGTTTTTAGCTCAATGGTAAGCTGCATTTTCATGCTAGACTTCAAAATATGCTGATTGCCCACGTAAGCTATGAGAGACCCATGCAAATGTACTGAACGTAATTAATAATATTTGCTTTCAGAAACAGACGATTGAGCTGAAAATACTATGCATCGTCAGATAATAATATCTCCTACACATTTTGAAAATTTTAGTCAATTCGTTAGTAGGGTACGATTTCGGCACAACTACGTGGAAACGTTCCTTTCTTCTCCTATTCTCTCTAACCCAAACGATGCCGATAGAGCGCTAAGTCGTAGCTAAAAATAGTTTGAGCTATCTATGAAGGTTGTGTGCTTTACGGTCATTCAGATAATTTTTGTATCCGATAAAATGAGATCCGGATCTATTTTTTTACCATTTTCATGTTCTGTTGAATGTTTTAAAATAAACTATGCGTCAAAACCTTTCAAATCAAAATCACGTACGGGATTGTCACCAGAAAACGCAAATTTGCGAATCAACCCGTAGTATTCGCACGGTTTCTTAATATCCTTTCCAGCGATATACCAGGAGCAGACTTGCTGAGCAACGCAGAGATTAACTACATGTTCGTTAACAGAATCGTCCCTCTCGAGCGTTTTGTTTTGCTGCATTTCACAGTCATAGAATATAAATATGACTGGACCTTTCGTATTATTTACCCCTAAATCTTCGCGTATTGGCTCCACCTGGCAATCGTGATTATATTCACGCTCGCATCTACATATTCTATAGAAAGAAAAACCACAGTTGTGATTTTTTTCCTTTGATAGGTTGACCGTGCGCGAGCACACATTACATATGCGTGATACATCACAAACGCTTTTTCCGGACGAATAAGAATGACTTTTTTTATAAGGATTGAAATAATCCTTGCTAAAAAAAAGCGATCATTGTTCACATTCACACCGTATGATGTGTGCTTCATCAGGGGTTTTTTCACATTTCGGTTGCGACAAACAAGCCCGACATTTTTTTTAAACATCTATGGTCACTGATGTTTTCATATTCCTTGTTACAAGTTGTACAAAATTTGCGAATTGAAGCCGCACCCGTCAAATTCAAAATTGTGTGATAATGACGAGTGTTGTCATCATGTTGTTCATCGTACAATAGATGTACAGTGAAAAGAGGGATTTGACGTGCTTCGATGAAATAGTGGGTACCATTGAAAGAAGGTGGATAGTTGTCGCCGCCTACAGTTTTGAAATTGAAAACGATGATGGCAATTTGTTCACACATGAGGTATTTTTTTAATTTCTCAGTTTAAAAAAAAACGTATCCTGCTGACAGTATTTCCACAAGCGCATTGTGGGTCAGATCTCGTGCTAATACCATAAAAATTAAATTTCAGAGGTCTTCAAAGTGACAACCACTTACGTACCGGAAAGACAGCACTGCGTCGTCTTGTGTAAAACTAACCGCGATACATTTTATATCGAAAAAATGGAGAGGGGCATAAGATTTTATTAAATGCTGAAAATGCTCTTTGAACGCGGATTAGAGCCACTTGATAGGGCAAACTGTTTTATCCAGATTATATCGTAATCGGAATTCTATCTTCGAGCCATTTAGGTTAGAACGCTCGTAATGTTTCGGCTTTTTGTTTATAATAAAAAATTCGGAATTTTCAGGCATTCCGCCCCTCTGATTTGAAAGATTACTGCGATTACGTGTCTCGTGCTCCTCAATCATCACCACATCTTCATCTTGATCCGGGACATCGGCTGTTGGAAATAATAATTATTATCATTATATTATTATGCCTATAAACATATGTAAAAACCACAGTATTCAAAAATATAGTAATCATTTTGACTTACCGTCTCTGTAGTAATCTCAAAGGAAATCGAGTCGGATTTGGTGCGCTTCTATTTCCGACCTCCGGACCATCCGTAGTTCGCGCACAACCACGTTGTCACCAATCACGCCTAGGGCCCGGTCGATGCCGACACCATCGAGAAATGTCACGAGAAATTTGAGGATCAGCCTGAACTCGCATTGCTGCAAATCTGCTGACGCTCCATACATCCTGATGATGTTTGCAATCACACTTTCCGCGAACATTTTCGGTATTTTTCAAGGAAGGTTTAAAAAGAGATGTTGCTTCTAGCGTTGCTCTAGAGAAACTGTGATTTTGAGGCTGAACAGAGTAGCTATATCAAAACACTCAAGCGACAAAGCGTGGTGGGAGAAATTAGGCGTCCACAAGGACTACGTATCATATTGAAGAAAATCCGGAAATTTTGGGAGTTACAGGCATTTGTTTCAATTTTGAGAAGTTCTATTTGAAATGGGTTTCTGACTAATCAGATGCTTCGCCACACCTAGCAGTTCCCATGGGAATCATCGTCAGTGTTCACACGCAAATGATAAAATCTCAAAATATGGGCCAAACTTTCAGACAAATTCCAAGTTCATGATTATTCGAAGAGGCCTTACTTTCTGGATACATGTCAATCTTTATGACGGTCACCTTATATAATACATCACCCGCATCATCATTATCATCATCGTCAAACAACCCGCCCAGATTGCAGTCTGGCCCGGCTTTGTGCCATAGGTATATAGAGTTAGATTTACCGCCTTGGTTTAGAATTTGAGGTGAGACTGACCTAGGTATTTGAGACACAGAAACTGATTTCCAGTTTGTAGACAAAGGATAATATCCTTAGCGCCTTACTGCAAGTGAGTTATGATATTGAAAGTATTCTTAAAGATTCATCATTACCTAAGTAGCTAACAAACGTTTTTAACTTCACCAGCGAGATGATAAAGTCTGTCTGCAGAATGTCTTTGTTTCACAGTATCGCAGCCATCTATATTTTACCTGTATTCCAGCGTTATCAAGAAAAACAATCTTTTTCAATCAATACGCAAATGTATGCACTCCGAAGTGAGATTATAAAAACGTTTAGAAAAAACGTGTCGTACATAATTTTTAAAAGAGATTCTCGCGAATTTCTATTATTTATTTCTAGCATCAATTGCGAGTACTGATACAAAGTGTCATATTTGATTTATTCCTATTGATGCACGTGTGCAACACAGATGAAAACACATGTGAAATTACATACTATCATGGTTGTACTTATTACTTACCGTAATGACGTTTGGAAAAAATTGTTGTTTGTACCTTTAATATTTAGTTTATAAGTTTGCAATAATATAGATCACATATAACCTTTGTGTATCAATGTATGCAATGTGCGTACTCATGGGAATACCCAGGACAAAATAATCTCTCTCTCTCTCTCTCTCTCTCTCTCTCTCTCTCTCTCTCTCTCTCTCTCTCTCTCTCTTCATCACAAAACTCAAGACTTTTTGGACTTGTTTTCTCATACTTTTCAGCCAGGTGTAATATATATATACTCAATATTCTAGTAGGCCATACTCTTTTTTGTAATTGTTGTTTGTACTTATACCAGAAAGAATATTATGTTTTGAATTTTTGAAATGCTACCCCTCAATCTACTTCTTGTAGGTGAAAAAATAATTTCCTAAATTTATTTTAGTTTCAAAAAATAATTTTTAAATGGCTTCAGCTTCATTGCAAAATATGTCTTAAATTTTGAAGAAGATAGGAACATTTTTTGACGTCTTTATGCTTGATTTTTTCTTATTTTTCTCAGGATGCCAAACGACAACTGTTTTTTTTTAACTCCACAAAATTAAAAGTAAATATGTTCAATTGGATTTCAAGTTAACTTCAATATTCGAAAAGGCACTGAATATTATTTGATACTATACACTATCCTCTTATACTCAATATGATTATGCAGAAAAATAAATATTCGCAACTTACAAAAAACATGTAAATTTTTCCATCCTTTTAGTTTAATTAAAGTGTTTGGAAGTTTCACGCTGTAACATGTTTTGGAAGAAAATGATAATTTTATAAACTTTGGAAAATTATGACAAACTTCAGAAAAATTCCGTTTCAAGTTTCGTAAATTTAACAATAAAATTTTTTATATTTCGAGAAACGGAAGTTTTATCTCGTTGCAAGTAAATGAAAATTTCATAACTTCATTGGTAATTTAAGGCAAATTTACGAGATTTCGGTTACAATTTCGTATTTTTTCATATGAAAAATTTCGCAAATTTATGATGAGGTTACTTGAAAGTATCAGAAGTTGTCTAAAATTTTCCATCACCTTTGTTACTTAATAACTTTGAAAGTTTTTGAATATTTTTTGAAGCGAATATTTTCTCAATATTTTCTAAAGTCGAGTAGCTTTGGCAGAGATAATGTTTTATCAACGAAATTTCGAATTGTTTACGACTTCTTCAAACTGCGAGCATATTTTGAAATACTTTATTACATGGCATCATTTTTTATGACACGTTTATCACGACAGAGAACAGAAATTCCTTGGGCACGAATTTCTTATCATACTATGTACATGAAAGAATTTTGTTCGATCAAATGTTATTTCTATCGAGTTTTCAAAGGTATATAAAGAGCGAAATAAAGGTTGTGGAATATAATTTATTCGAATTTCAAATTGGGCCCACAGTTTGCGGTAAAATAAAGTTGACATTATTCAAATTTCAAGGCAGCTAAGAAATTACAGCACCAACTTCATAAATTCAGAGTCTATAGGTAAGCAATCAATATTATCTTTTACGCATATTTTTTATCTATTATTTGAAGCGTGACAGTGCAGAAACTGGTAATGGTAAATTTTTAACTTTTCTTGCCACAAACTTATGGAAAATTGATGCGCTTAACAGAAAAAGGACTGAAAAGTAATTATTTTTTGATAGTATCAGCAAGCAAGGATATTCATGTATTCGGTACAAATTTTTAATCCTTTGCGCAAATTTATTTGTTTTATTCAAAGCATAGTTGTTAAGGCTATTCCAAACTATTCGAAAAAATTTTGAAATAAAAAGTTTTATGGTTCCTCTATTAGAATATAATAGAATGTATTTCTTACATGTACACCTTTGAAATGCTGACATTTTTTGCAGATTCTTAGTGTACTTTCTATTCAAAAAAATGACCATGAAGTGTGTTCTTTCTATATTGTTGGTGGTATGTTTTATTATGGTGAGTGAATATTTCATCCAAATCTGCTGTCTGGAAATTAAAATTTTCAAATGCCGACGTTTGATCTTCGAGAATGAAAGAGCAAAAATGCTGAAATTTACGAAAACAGCTCTAAGGCTAAGCTCAACAATTTTTTTTTCTAAATAAAAGCTGATAATTTTTTCAAAATATATGATGCCTACAAAGATGCATAAATTTGAGAATTTGTGTCAGTTGAAGAAAAAAGTCGATGAGATGATTTTTTCATTTCTGTGAGTTCAGTATATGGAGTTCGTCCTTTAGATTTTTCCACGATCAAACATATATTATATATTGAATTGATCAAAACTCATTACTTTCTATCTTTACAGGCAGTCTTCGCAGGTAACGTGTCGGAACCTAAAACACCTGAGCAGCAAATAAGTGCCATTGTGAAGGAAACACAGGATACGGTTAAGGTCAGTTGAAAAAAATAATCCCTAATAATTCGTTTAATTACACAAATTAAACGAAATCTGTAATTGTTTTGTTCTTTTTTCCACTAGGGTACAACTGGAGGCAAGGGCGCTTGTTGGGAAGACTTTACTGTTTCACTCAAGACATATCAAGATAGTAGAACTAGCCAATTGGGAACATGTGGAAAGGTACATAGAAAATATTTCTTTCAATCTACGTATTTCAAATACAACATGTGCTTGTTTCCAATCAAGTTTCATGTATCTGTTTATTTGCTGTGAAATGTCAACAGTTACCAAATAAGTTTGACATTAAATTGACGTGTCCGAATTACAAGGTTCCATCTCAGAGAGACTAAATGAAAAGGTGCTGACTCGTGGATATCAAATGAAAAAGTGCTTCACGAGTTAGCACCTCTTCATTTGGTCTCTCCGAAATGCAACTCTGTCATGTGAAATACGAAAATATTTGTTTGCAACACCCGCATTAACAATGTGAGTTTTTGAGCCCATTTTGCATGACAAAAATGACCGATTTGTGACAATGACGTCAGTTTGTTTTTAGCAGGGTAAAAGTCAGTTAAGTCAATTAAAGTCAGTTTCAAAGTGACAGGCAGTGACAGGCTTTGGCGTACAATGTTTACATAATGTTATTTCGTGAATCATTTACAAATCGAATCACTTTCAACATGCTTTACGGGATTTTAGAATCTCGCATTTTTATATACGGTTCTTGCAGAAAGTATCATGTGCCGTATAGGGCAAAAGCAATGATTTGAGACTCGTGTGATTACTGCCCTGACTTTGCTCGTGCGGCAAACTTCACACTCGTTCCAAATCAATTACTTTTGCCCTTAGCGCACAAGATACTATTTTTTTCTGTAATGAATCGTTTCAGGCCTTTTCTGGTGTTCATTTCAGAAAGAACTAGCCAACAACATGAAATCAACTCTAAAAAGCCGGAAGTGGCCTATATTGATTCATTAGATACAATAAAACGGGGCGTAGTGAGATATCTGGGGTAAAGCGGGGCACCTGTTTTTTATTCAGAAAAAGCAATATCAAGTCATGAAATGGAAAATTTTGGGTGTCTTGCTTTACCCCACACTGTCAGGATTAGCCCCGCTTCACATCATGTATTACCGGAGGAACAGAAAACATTAATTTCTTCGATTACAGAATGGGAAAGAGTGTGCTGATGCCGCCGTTAAAGGAATGGGAAGCGACGCAAAATTAGCTCAAGGTTCCGCTAATAACTGCATCAAGAACTGCGCTAAAAATTCCTGCAATGGAGTATAAAAATGTTTAAATTACAACTGGGATCGTATTGATATCAATAAACGATATCAAAATTTGTATTTGATGGAATTAGCCTTTCCAATCTTCAGTAACTATTCAATTTGTCGTTAACTAGCAGTTCAATAAGTAATTACTAAACTCATGTACGGGAATCTAATGTATAATACTGATTCTCTTTAATGTACACTGGAATCTCCCTTTTTGTCCCATCAATTCATGCCCTTCATAGAAAATCGGTCTTTGATAAGGGGGTACGGGGATTAAGAGCGAGGCGCAGTGAGCGTTGCGGAGTTGAGAAGTTGATCCATCTAAGTCAAAGCCATTTCAGATCATGCCCGCAACTGGAAAAAAGGGAGGGTTCAGTGTATTTATATTCTTCATCGATGTAGAAATTCTTAATAAATATCTTCCTATAAAATATTATTTGATTGCTTATTGCCTAACTTATGATCTAATGACATATAAATGACTAGAAAAACTAGTTTATAAGTGAAAATGCCAAAATAGTAAAAATGGGAAGAATTTCATTTTCAAAAATTGACAATACAAAACTTTATGAATGATGAGTGCCTTGAGCCTACTCCTTCGACTTCGAATGAGAATTAGGTGTTTTAAACTTCTTTTCGTGTGCCACTTAAGGCAAATAGTTCTTCGCTTCCAATCAAGACTACAAAATATTGAAAACATTTTTATTTAATTCACATTTAATGAAATTCAAACTTTCAAAAACGAAATACCAAAACTTTTAATTTTTTAGATACAAGTGAAGTGATTAGGAAACTTTCAGTGCAAAAATTGCGTAACACACACGTTTGACAAAGTCTTGTGCAATTTCTGATTCTTGAGCTTTCAAATTTGAAGAAACGATGCAGGCATTTGCATTCTTGACTAACTTCAGTGATAATAATCTAACTTTTTCATTTTTCGACACTCTTGGTCTACATGATTTCCTTGTTTACTCATTTTTGGTTGAATATTATTTTCTCTATTTAATTTAATTTCCACATCACCAAGTGCATCAATCAGTTCCCTCTTCTTATTAGTTATATCGGAATGTACATCCTTCATGATGCACTCTAAACAGTACTATTTTAAAACAGAGTTAATAGGTTCCTGGACTGAAAAATCGAACTTTCTGTTAGAAAATCCTGTGAATTAGAAAACAAAAGAAATTTAATAAAAATAATTACACATTCACTATAGGGTGGAGCAGAAGAAGTAATTTTGTATAATACGGAATACTAATTGTGCAGGAACATAACTTAGAGCCAGATCTTTTCAATAGGGCATCTTCTGCGTCCTCTTTTTGATTGAAATCTTTCATTTTGGGATTTTCAACAGTATTTTAAGTGGTAAAAAATTATGGTTTCAATAATTTATGTATTGTTTTGAAACGTATCACGTTTTTTATTAACTCAATGAGACTTACATGCGAGAAGTGTGAAGACGAAACAATATTAATATTATGAAGAAAAATTATTTAGAGAAGTCTTAAATCAATGCAGTGCAACGTAAACAAATTACTGTCAATAAAAATAAAAAACAGGTTTCACTTTTTGAAGTCATGCAATATGTATAGAGAAGGATTTTTCTTATCTTTTCGAATGTAAGTAGTAAATGTCATGGTGTTACGATTGCAGGAAATATGTTATTTAATAATACAATTTCGACAAATACTGTATCATCCTCATTCGTTCCAATATTTTCTGGATTGAATGCTACTTTTTCCCGTGAAAAAATTATACGATCCTAAATCGAATATTGTCGAAAATTTATGGAAAGTTTCGGAGATTCATGGGAAGTTTGGGAAACACAACGAAAGTTTAAGAAAGTTATGGAAAGTCTAGGAAGGTTATAGAGTTTTTCGAAAATGGATACGAATGTTTGGAACTCTTGGAAACATGTGGGGATTTTTGATAACTGTGATACTTATGTAGATTTCTGAAAATTGATAGGAATGTTTGGAAAAGTTAAAAACTTCTGGAAACGTAGGGTAGTTTTTGAAAATTGGTGGAAATTGCTTGAAATTCTTGAAAATTCATGGCATTTTATGAAAGTGCTTGCTGGTTTTGGAAACCTGGTAAACTTTTAGGGAGTGATGAAAAATTATTGGAGTTTCAAAGCTTGTCAAGCTTTATTGAAGTTTGAGAATTCTTATCACATTTCTGAAGTAGTGAATTGTCTTTTCCCATCTTAAAAACCGTACTGGAGGAGACTTGTGCCCTCCTCAGCATACAACATGAACCGATCATGACTGCTTTAGTTCTGGCTTTCTTTTCATACTTTTCTTTGAATGACCGAAGTTTGGTCCGACTGACGTTATTTAGAATTCTAAAGGTGTGAATGATCTCAAGGAATCAGAATTGCGGGATATAATGTACGTAGGAAAGCTAGATGTCTTATGTGTACCTGAAATATAGAAGAAGGGATGTGAGATAAGAAAGATTGAAAACGGACTCGAACTATGGGCAGGAGTCGATAATGAATCACATGATAGCCAAGGAGTCGGTCTGATTATGAATGAAGGAGCAAAGCAGCAAGTCCAAAAGTATGAATATGTATCTCCTAGATTATTATGGTTTGAAATAAAAAAAGGAATCAGAAGACTATTCAATATAGCATACCATGCTCCAGTTCAAGGTGACAGTAGTGATGTAAAAAATATCTTTTGGGATTCGTTAAATGATGTTCTAGGTACTTACGATCCTGGGCAAAGAATTAACCTACTTGCAGATATGAATGTCTGGATTTGCGTTCAACGCAAAGGTAGACATCTGAAGTATCCGGTACTGCGGCTGTGGAAGAAAAGGCGGGAGAGGCTTGGTGGAATGATAAAATCCGCGTGGCTGTCAATGAGAAAAAGCAAGCGCACTCGAGAATGTTGAATATCAAAGATCTTAGCGATGAGGGAAGAAATAGATTAGAAAATGATTATAGGAATAGAAACGGGAAAGCAAAGGCACTAGTCGAAGTAAAAAAGGATAAAACTGAAGCAGGATTTTAAAAAATACAAAATGATTTCGAAGGAAATAAGAAATTATTTTGGAAATGGGTTCAGAAAATTAGAAAAAGAAGTATATATTAGCACTGCGTTAGTGGGAATCAGGAATGTTGAGGGCGGAATGGTAAGTGTGAGTGATTTTTTCAAGAAATTGTATGGAGATCAAGCTGCGGAGCTTAACAACGACAACACAATCCACGATGAGTATTTTATTTGTAGTGTTTTATCTTCTGTGAAGCATACATTCCCCAAGGGTCTAAGTTTTGAGAGAGAACAGGTTTTCCAAATTCATGCAGCAAATCGAAAAAATTTCGCGGCTTAGGCAGAGAGGTATCCTATCAGAGTCTCAAATTTCATATCAAGAGTTCTCTCGTAAACAGTAGCAAATGAACTGTCACGCGAATCAAGTAGATTCTCTGAAAAGTATATTTGAAAATTATGTCGGCTCCTTTCACGCGCTTATACTTCAATATTTTTCAGTGTTTTTAATAGTATATTATGCTATATTATGAACGTTTTAAGACAAGCCGTTACCCTTATCAAGTCGAATTTTTCATTTTTATTTTCAGCAAACATTTTGCTACAGATAGACACAAGCTTCTCCGGAGAATCTTAACCAATACATTTTCACAGCCATTATTAGCACGAAAAAAGAAGAAAATTTTTTTTTCTAAAATCTGCAATTTTTGAAAATTTTTCGAATTTTTCAAAAAGTGTGTGACTGTCCATAGCCAAGAGGATAACAAACAATAGTTTTGGCAGTATTTTTGTTTCGGATTAACTGAAGAGTCAAAATCGTCCACCCCGTGTGCCGTGGACTTTCATGACAAGGGAGCGGTCAAGGACGAATGAAAGTCACGGGTGTGAATTTTATACACAACAAAGAATGGTGTCGAAAGTTTAAGAATGAATGAGGACATTAATCAAAACCGCGTGCAAAAATCATTTGTTATTTTTTCACAATCAATTTTGGAATATAGTGTTCGAAAATGAGGTATTACACGATAAGACCCCCTTAATTTCTTATCCCTCAACGTAGATGGTACACAAATACCCTCGAAACCTATGCAGCCAAACTTTTTGTCAAAATATACTTTACGTTGACGCTTGTCACACTCTTTTCTCTTAAAGTGGTATCCATTTTCCTAATAAGGGTAATAATATTAATAGAAGTGATTACATGGAAGGATTCTTCCTTTTTGCTTTTGATCTCACATCCGATCTTGCCTCAAATTGTTATCCTCACTGGAATCCCGTCAAGCATGGAATTCTGAGAACAGAGCTACATTTTGAAGAATTACTCGTTTAAGAATAAAGGAGGACATTGATCAAAACCGCGTCCAAAAATCATTCGTTATTTTCTCACAATCAATTTTTGAAAATAGTGTTTGAAAATGAGGTATTACACGATAAGACTTCCTTAATTTCTTATCCCTTAACGTAGATGGTACACAAATACCCTCGAAACCTCTGCAGCCAAACCTTTTGTCAAAATATACCTTACGTTGACGCTTGTCACACTCTTTTCTCTAAAAGTGGTATCCATTTTCCTAATGAGAGTAATAATATTAATAGAAGTCATTACATGGAAGGATACTTCCTTTTTGCTTTTGATCTCACATCCGATCTTTCCTCAAATTGTTATCCTCACTGGAATCTCGTCAAGCATGGAATTATGAGAAAAGAGCTACATTTTGAAGAATCCCTCGCCAACACAGTAAATTGTATCGTATATGCAGAATGTGATAACGTTTTGGAAGTCGGCGCGTCTAGGCAAGTTATTGTTGATTTCGCAGGATGATGAAATATTTCCGTCGCCTTCATTTCTCGGAGTTTCACATGTCTGTTATCCTAATGTACACCTATGTTTACTTAAGACAGGTATGAACAGGCATGAACAGAAAATGAGTACCTTTTTACGCTCTTGCCGTTATTTCTCGGAAATGCAGTTGTGTAAACATTGAAAAATTGCTGGAAAAAAATCTTCAGCATAAGTCATCACATATGCGTCTTTTTTCAAACCAAGCGACCACGTTTCATTTTGTCCAAAGTAGCCTTACAAGTCGGTTCTTTAGTTATGCGGCTCGTTGTCTGTGCGCGGCACGCAACTCTTCGTCACGGCCGCGCCGTCTTCTTCTTCTTTTTCAAACTCAGCACGATCATCAAGACTTTATAGTGCGAAAAATATTATGGACTACGTGACTGATATTCAAGGCTTTCGTGATTTTGAAAATGAGTTTATTGCAACAGAAGTAGCTTTTATTGCACTGGATCACAACTATATCGGAAATTGGATAGCTGCACCACCTTATCCCTTCTCGGGTCTCTGTAGCAATGCGAGACCTTAAATACCTGCGGCCTGGAAAAAACTGGATTTTTGAAAAATATTATGAGTAGACAGATTATCAACTTGGAAGAATTAACCTGTCCTACTCTTCAAAAGTGGAAAGCTGTGAAGACCACTGTTTCCATCAGAGTGTACAGAAAGGATCAAATTTTACATGTGCAGTAAATAAGGCAACTAAACTAAAAATTTGGCTTCAAAGTCAACGACGAAAAGGATTATCACTTCGCGCTATCACGCGCTGCAAACAAAGCACATCGAAAACAAATGGCTGCTCCTTAATTGACAAATTCACGACGGCGATGGCATCGACGACTGGCGCCGACTACATACAGATTTCTGAGAAACAAATCAATCAGCCCATGACTGAAGCAAATAATCTTTTACCGGATTTACATCGACTTGGCAGTCCTGGAGATAGAAATGAACAGCCTTCAGATACTTCAAGCACTTTAAGTGATACTGCGACATACGACTCGTGTACTACCTGCGGATCGGATACCGAAGCTGTGGGTGAGACCGGCTTCTTCAATTTTCAACACGGATCCTCACAATGAACAAGGATCGCATTGGGTTGCGGTATATATTAACAGAAATGGCCTTGCAATGAGTGTGCATAAATCTAAAGACAAATTTCAAGGTGAAGATTATAAAAAAGGGCTTACTAATACACATCTTGAATCCTGTGTTCAATTTTGCTCTTCACAACTTGCTACTTTATATCTAGCATTGTATACTTACATTTAATACTGCGCGCTACGTGTTAGTTTTGAATGTTCATCATCATGTATTTTTGCGATATATGTTTATTAATATTTATAAGTCTTCAAGTATCTCTCTCGTTTCGTGCTTCGTCACTTAGGTATATGTTCTTACTTCTAAAAATGAAAATTCTCGTTCGGAAGAGTGGAAAGTGTGTGGTTTATTCAATGAAATATGAAATGATATCCCCGTCTTCGATCTGTAATGAGTGATAATAATAATGATAATCATAATCATAATCATAACAATCATAGTAATTAATAACATTAATTAGACAATCTATAAATAAATTATCATTTATTTTAATTATATTCAAGCATATGTATCCTTCAGATGTAAGTTAGTTTTTCATTTCTTCAATCTATCATAAGCCGTTTTCACTAGCTGTGATTACATGTATTTTTTCTCAATTTGCTGAATAAATCTATTTTGATACATAAGTTTAAACATAACCCTAATCTATTTTATTTATCATCCTCTTCCTTTAGTGAATGAGTTTATTATTCAACACCAACATTCATTCCCTTATTAAAGTTATTAAACTAGAATCATGTAGTTTAATTATTCCTTTCAGCATCAGTTCTAAGCGAAGCCATAAGTACAGCGTTGAATATTGCGCCATTCAGGTTTCCCGAATTTCCATCAACCCTACACCAGTATACACTTTTCTGAAATCCCATCTATTATCTCTTATCTCCCATTCGTAGACTTTGAATAAACAAATACACGCTCCCGTCACTGACATCTATGTTCATACAGCTATTTTTGCTAGTTTTAAAAAATCGGAAATTAATCTGCAGTAACTCTGAAGTCGATAAAGTTTAATTTTGAAGTATAGATTTAAATAATGGGTTATGTCACTGATTGAAAGTACACTAAAATTATTTAAATTCTTCAAAATGTATTTTATGTTTTTTCTAAAACTATCTTGAAAACCTACTTATTATACTTTCAATGAATATTTTTTCAATTTTAAGAAATAGTAAATACCCAGTTTAGAGGAGGGTGTGAAAGACATTTTCCGAGACAATGCTGTTAGCCTGTTCGACTAAATTCATAACACAGTATTTAAATTTGAACATCAGCTCTACCACCGACGAATATTTCTGTTCTAAAAATACTTAAAATCGTGCTCAAGAACTACATAGTTATAACTACAACGACTGAACAAATTATTGTTCACAATAGTTCACATGTTATAAGGCTCGATGGGCTAGGTAGGGTTGATGAGTTTGATGAGGTTGATGAGGCTGAAGACGATTGCGGTGATTGTCATGTTGATGGTAGTGATTATTGTGGCAATTGTCGTGGTGATGGTTGAGATGGAGTGGATGCGAAGTTGTACCCGTCTGTGTAAGGAACGTGTGGGTAAAAGTAGGGTGTATAAGGAGTTGATATCGTAGAATTACGTCCAGAAGCATGAAAATTATATGAGAAAGGATTCATTATCGGAGGATTTGATGCAGAAGGAGCGAGAGACGAAACTTGGAATGAAGTATCGGAGATTGAAACAGTGGGGATGGAAGAGTTTGGAACAGAAAGATTGTATTAATAAGGGTAGAAAGGGGGTGGATATGAATTAGGGGCTTGGTAATTTGGGTGGTAGCGATTGGGTGGGAAGGCAGTAGGACATGAATGTGGAGTAACCATTTTTTCTGCTGTCTGGTTTACAGTCTTCGTTGGTTTTGCTAGTTTTGCTACCTTCTGCACTGGGACATCTCCAAGAAATCCTTTTTGACCCACATGTCTCGCCGTATTACATATATTTGTAATACAGCAAGCAAACTGATTCTTGCAGAACCCGCGCTCGTCTTCATGACGTTTCATAATGAATTTTGGAAAAGAAACGAAATCATTACTCACATACTAATGAATACTGTTTTCCTGAAAATTTGATACAACTCATACAATTTACACAATTCACGCAAGTTATAAAACTCATATAATTTTGAAATGATTAAAACGGCTTACGTTTGTCGAAAAACTAAAAAGTTAATTCTTTCAAAAGGGCAACCTTTGATTTTCTTAGATTCATTCTTATATGAGAGAAGTATCCCGTAAGCTTTGCCCTTGATAAATAGTTCTTTCATATAGAAAAACTTAATTTTTCTAAAATAAGATACATTTTTTAAAATATCAATTCCTCTTTGAACATTCATAGCTTTATGCCGTGAAAAAGTTAAAATCATACACATTCACAGAATATGCGGTTACAGAACTAAGAAATATCAGATCCTTCAGATTCTGAATTGAGAAATTGATGAAATTATTATTTTTGCCGTTCTGTTCTGAATATTTTCACTTATTACCCTTAGAATATCTTCTTTTTAGTACAATCGATCTAAAACAATTAGGAAAAAAATCAAAGGTAGCCCCTTTGATAAAATTGACTTTTTATTTTTTAGAAACATGTTTGCCATCTTGGTCATTTTCAAAATTGCATAAGTGTATTTACGGAAGTTGAAAGAGTATGGATAGCACTACAGTAATACCTAAATATTCAAATAGGCCTAAGTTCATGAAAAAAGTTTTCTGGTTGAAAAAATACGTGCCTGATGTTTTTCACATGAAACATACCATATGACATCATCTTAATCTCTATTGTCTAGAAAATTTTTGATTAGATTGATCTATTTTTAATTTAAATTAGATTTATTATATTTATACTTGAAATTAAGAGAATACAAGTGATCTTTTGAAAACGGGTGATCTTATACTTGTGACCGGTACTAACTTTGAAAAAAATTCAATAATATGTCTTAGGACTTTAGCTATTGACATATCAGTTAAACTATGCCTGACTTTCCTGACAGCCTTCGTCAATTATGAGAAAATAACTACCATCCTTCAAAGTAGAAGTTAGAATTTGGGAATGTGGTTTCTTTAATATCACTTATTATTAAAAGAAAATTATAATGAAGACTTACTGCAAGCAACGTTAATTATTTTCTTAAGGATGTTGGTGAACCCTTTCAACCCAGTTTTGGAAAAAGTGGAGAAATCCTCTGGTCACATCAGGAATTGTAGCAATCTCCTTATTATTTCTATGCCCTGTGGAGCCAATTGGCTCTCAGATACACCTTTTCCTTCCGCTTTATTCAGATATCTAATCTTTTCTGCAGTTCGACCTATAAATAATGAAATAGTGAACAAAAATAAAGGAATAATGAAATAATTATCAGAGAATGCCTTTCGCGGAAACTTACATGCACGGGATTGGCATGCATACGTTGTTCATATTACGTTATTTAGCAGAGTAAATATTACATTGCTTAAAATAGAAAAAAATAGAAAATTCTTTCGCGCAACTTACTTTATATCCTCCTCTCTCTGCAATTGGATCCATACATGGAAAATGCTGGGCTCCTGAAAGAAATCGAACATCCTTAGAAATAAACAACGCAAGATAAAACAAGTTATCCATAAATTTTTTTGAGACATATAAATAACATAGCGTCGACATACCTTCAGATTCTTCTGCTCTTCTTTGCATAATTTTTTTGGGTATTTCAATTCCGTTTCCTCATATTTTATGACATCCAACGCCCCAGACAGAAGAGTTGTTCACAATTACAAACACTTTAACACGTAGATTCACGTTATTTATAGCAACGTTTTCTCATACGAAATAATATAAAATATCGATGTTACCTTCTGAGTGATCGAACCATTCATTATCTGATAAGTCCATCTCTTCAAAGCATCGGACACGTCTTCTGGATCTCTTAAACTTCCGTTATTCCTATTTGTATTTTTTTTAAATGGATGCCTGTGAAATCTCGATATCCATAGTGGAAGAAGCTTTTCGACTGTCCATTATCGGTTCTGTAAATCTTTCTTCAGAAATTTCGCTGATTAGCATCGCAGAGTTCAAAATTTCGTCTTGTCTCTCGCGGTCAGCTTCTTCTATCAGTTTTTCATTTATTTTTCTCTTGGAATTTATCTATTTTCTCTTATTGAGGGCTGGTGGACTATGAACTTGTTTTTCTGGATCAAGCACATCTCCATTCTTCATGACAAACAGCCATTCTAGGCATTCTTTATTGTCTGTAAATGTAAAATGGAAAAGTATTTCAATAAATTTCGGGTAAAAACTTATTTTTTACGATTTTATTGAAACTGCTGCGCTAATCATAGGCAGCGAGTTTCCCCCCTTCTTGTGGGTGAATTAAAATATTATTGTCCTCAAAATACTCAGAAAAATACGCTGCATCATTTTATATGGCCAGTGAACGTTTTTGATTTTATTAAGTGGCCGCAAACTGAAAAAAATTATTTTTAAAAGTCCTTATTTACTTTTTTTGTCAACAGGGGCATTTTTTTCATGAATTTCTTCTCACCCAAAGATAGCGTGAGAATGATTTTTCGAATAGTGCCGGATTTGAAAAGGGGGAAATCGTAGAATTGATAATACTGGTCTGCGAATTTCAACTTTCGGTAGTGCATATGGAAAGTGACTACGTGTTTGAGACAGGTTTTTTTGAGCTGAACACGAATCTGGGCCTAAATTTGTCCATCACCTAGAGCTTTTGAGAGAATGGGGGTTGAAACTCCCCGAAGAGGCGTTTTTAGCCACTTTTGGATAACCGTGGGTACCAAACCTGAAGTCATAGAACCTTCTAAAATGTCTCACATTGAAGCTTGTCAATTCCCTTTTCGACCCCAATGAACAAAAATTCGATCGCATCTGACCTCAAAGCCCTGTGGCCTTTGAACTTAGTGGTGTCTGTGTTTGCGTCCTTGGATTAGAATCAGAATCAAATTTATAACTGAAAAGTAATGAATACCATGTTAAAAAAATTGTAAAGATGTTTTTTGAGTTGGCATTAGGATCTAGAATTTTTTCATATATTCTAT
>JAUMHM010088960.1:0-27813 GCA_032362435.1 Melikaiella ostensackeni
ATCTTTTTTGAGTTTTTTATACGTATCATCAGTTAGAAGGTCCATGATTTTTTTGTTATAATCTTCTATATTCATTATTACTGTTGTGTTGCCTTAGTCTGCGAGTAATATTATGATGTCTTTATTCTGATTGAGTTCTTTAATTGCATTTATCTCTTGTTTTGTTAAGTTTGAGGAGGAAAGTTGGGCTTGGCGTAAGATGTTGGCGGTCCTACGCCGTATGTCATTCGCTTTTTCGGGTGGAAGGTTATATACCTGAATTGTGGATTCCAATTGACTGATGATTTCTTCTTTCGGAATTTTGGAAGGGGCTACTGCAAAATTATGCTGCAAATTATTCCAATTGCCCACGGTGGGCGCTCTGGCCAATCACATGCATCGTAGAGAGTACATATAAGAACAACATAACCTGAAGCTTCAGTTTCAGATTAGCCCTGAAGAAGTGAACTGCAATGTTCACGAAACCTCCTTTCATCATAATGCATCATCGGGAAAGCTTTAAATCTATTATGAATGTCCCTTATTAACGGTAAATAACATTTCCCAGCAACGGTTAATAACAGCCCTTAGCAAGGGTCAATTACAACCCTTAAGCAACGGCCAATAACTACCCGTACAAAGATCAGTACCACCCCCTAGCAATGGTCGACAACGACCCTTATTAACGGTTATTAACATCCCCTAGCAATGGTTAATGACATACCTTAGCAACGGCTAAAATCTCCTAATCACGGTCAATAAAAACCCTTACCAGTGGCTAATGACATCCCTCAGCAATGGTAAATAACAACCCTTAGCACCGGTCCATATAATCCCCTAGCGAAGGTTAATAACAACCTTAAGCAACGGTCAACTATTACGCTTAGCAGCAAGCAATAACAACTCTCACAACGGCTAATAAATCAATAATGATTCAAAGGTTCAATGAAACTTGAAATGAAAATTCAGTGAAACATTTAGTATATTTTAACTTCGATTCTAGATCCCGTGTGGAAAAAGCCCCATTCAGCCTTCCTTGAGATGCTGGATTCCACCAGGGGCCCACGTGGACAAACCCATAAGGGAAAACCCACGAGGTTCTCCGTAAGCGGCCCTGTTCGCTTGCCATCACGGTCGATCGGTTAAAATTTTCAAGGCCAAGGGGTTAATATTTTTCTGTCACTACAAATTTTCATGTTTGATTTGTTTAGGCTTACAAAAAATGCATTTTTGTTAAAAATTTGATTACATTCTTCTTTCAAGTTGAACTTAGAAATTTTAGATATTCCACGAGGGCCTCCGTAGTGGCCCTGCTTGTTTGCCTCCATGCCTCACTTTTCAAAAATCAAACGATTTTTTTTTCTCGATTTTGAAGCGATGACATGTAAATTCATTATAATGCCGTAGGTGACGACGTAGCTTGTTTGCAGATCTCATAATATTATAGCCCTCTTATCGTTTTAATAATGTTGAAAACGTTACACAAGCCCGTTTCTCAATTAAACTTTTAAGTTTCACAATTATATAAGCTGTTTTCAATAAATGTATGCAGCCCTAAATAAATTCATATATAATCACTATGCAATTAGTAGGTTTCCACTATCATATTAGTGAATAATTTGGCTTATGGAAGTTTCACAAGAAAATAAAGAAAAACCGCACATTTCTCATTATTTTTTGAGAAAAACAATATTTCTAAGTCCGGAATCGGTGGAAAAAGTTGCACAATGCACTGGATTCCTACCTATAATAATGCATTCGCCGTCATAAAATTTCTTATGTTCCCACAATGAATTTCAAGTTACAAAAACTGATAAAAACTTGAATTTTCGCTATCTTCTAGTAGCTATTGCGCGTTTCACGACTCCATGCTTATGAAAAATTTTAAATATGTGGCTGGACACGTACTAGTCGTTCATAAATTTCGTCACGCTCTTTTACCGGGGGGAAGGGTTGCATCGAAGGTGACTGAGCGTGGCAGGGAGGGGGAGAGGGATTTTGATACTCCGCAACGTCATAATTGAAATTATAATATTTAAAAAAATTTACTCAAATATTAAATGTTTGAAAATACCCGCGCGGAATTTTTATAACCAAAGATAATTTATTTTTAAAAAAACATTAGAAGATGCAATGAAAAAACAAGGTGGGTTCCAATCCTGATGTGACATTATTGAAAGAGGGGGTCTCACTTTACGTGAGTTAGCATGACAGAGGAGAAGGGGGTGTGAAAATTGCTCCAAGAAGCGTGACGTTATTTACGGACGGCGTCTAAGGAAAATGCGGAATACTTTATGTTCAGAAACTACATGTCCAATTGAAAAATAAAAAATTTTCGAAGATTAAAAATTGGAGGCTATAAAAATAGTTAAAGAATAGCTTATTTACAAAGATTTTAACGACATTATTTTAAATTTTGTCAAAAAATTATTTAGGATTCATAAACCATAAATTTGATGTTCAAAATTGAATTATTTCATATTGCTGATATGGGCGCCGTTTTTAGATTTTTGACAAAATATTTTAATTTATTATTTGGCCGCTACTACTTTCTTACTACTCCTTTACTACTACTACTTTTTAAAAAATTTTGAGAAAATTTGTCTATGAAGTATAAAAATTTGACGTTTGAAATTAGATTATTTCATATTGATGATATGGGCGTCATCCTGGATTCTTCAAAAAAAATTTATACTCTCAGAATTATCATGTTTTTCAAGACAAATTTCTAAAACTGAAAAATTTCAAAAACATTTCGTTGCAAACTGCGGTAATGAGCTATATTTTAGTTCATTAATAATTAATTTTGGATCTTTCGATCTTGCATTTGCTTTTGAACCTATTTAGAGGGCCGCCACTTTATCATTTGTCAAAATTTCGGGTCTGAATTTAGAATAGGGAGAATCTTCCTAATGGAAAGAGATCATGTGAAAGAATATATTGAATAAAATGAATAAATATACTGCAATAGATTAGGTGTGTAAACATATGTTTTATGTAAACATATGTTTCGATCAATATTGGTTTTGCTGGAATTTTTGTTTAAACTGTGAGGATATGTTGATATGATTAATTGTTATATGATATAGTTTGTTTATGGCATAGTTTATTCGTGACATATTTTAACATCAAAAATTATAATAACATTAAGCCAAATCTCTTTCAGGATAAGTGTAAGCAAGGGATGTGTGGGAAGGGGATAGATTTTAGATCAATCTTGTTCGCTCAATGACATACATACTACATGGAACAGAAAAATCTTAGGCAGAAATGTCTCATTATACATACTATGAAGATAGCTTTGAATGAACATTTGTTAATCCAACGCTGTCTCTGTTGAGACTATAATTACTGGCATGTAATAACCGAAAAAAAACATTCGAAAAAGAGAACGTAAGTAATTCTATAATTAAATTGAGGAATATTAAATACAAAGTTGAAATTGAAAAAGTAATAAAAAGACTTTGTTCTCATTCTCTTGATTGAAATAAGGCAAAGATTATTAATACCCTAGTTAATGAGCTCCGATAACCCCTGAAATAATAATTATTTAGAATTGTATAATAATTATAATCACGACAATCTGAAAATGACATCATCAAAATCATTTCAACAAGCTCGGTTTCTTTCTCTCAGTATATTGCCAATTAATGATACTTTTTTGATCCTATAGCCTAATTAATCTACGTAGAAAATCAAAATTTTTCGTTTAGTTCTTTGTTCATTGTTTCAATACTTAGCAATAATGGAAATACCACTGCGAAGTACTATGGGTGTATTCACTATGAATGTGTTTATTTGTGTTCGCTTTATGAGCACTTTGTTTTCTGACAGGCATTAAATAAATTTGCTTCTTCCGAGATGGAGGTTTATTTTTACTAATAGACAAAAATACACTTTTTCCAGCAAGTTGATGATTCTATCTTATACCGAAAATCTTATTTCCATAAAATCAGAAAAACTATCAAAAGGTTTATCAATGCATCTTCTTGCAACGAACAACTTTTTAAGTTACAGTACTGTTACATTCCGAATATTAAGTGATTTTTCCTCATATAAACAAACTGAACAATTTATTGAATTTTATAATTCGCTATTTATAGATCATGGAAGATCATCAAAGGTTCCTAAATAGATCATTTAAATCAAGTCGAAAACGCGAACAATTACATTAAATACAGTACAGTTATATTTCCAATATCAAAAAAGTTTTTCTCGTGACATAAAGAAGGTAGAAAATTTGGTTTAAAAATTGAAAAATGGTATTTGTAGGTCACGGAAGGTCATGAAAGGTTCTTCAATGGGTCAATCGGTACGCCTCGAAGACGTGAACAGATACATCATATACAGTACTGTTGTATATCCAATATTAGAAAAGTTATCCTTACCTAAACAAGATAAACAATACATTTTTACATACTGATCTCAATCAGAAGGTATTGGTCTTACGTGAAAATTGAATTTCGCGGATTTCATCAAATATCGATGTTTTCGGACTCGCTGAATGACAAAAAATGGAATTTACTTCGGTGTCCATCAGTTTTTCCTAATGAAAGATAAAAGATCAAGGAATATGATTCTAGAATAAAATTGAAAAAATATATATACGTTTTCCGTCAAAAATCGAAACAAATATTTTTTTCAGTTTTTTTGGTAATTTTTTAAATATTTTTCATATAAAACGCCATTCTGTTTTACAACATGATTGTCAATTTCTTCAGCATCCGAAATAAAGTGCCGAAAATATTACAATTCAAACAAAAGTTAAAAATTGATGACATAGGTCGAAGTTCTGATTTTCCCGACCTGGAAGGCGTCAGCACTAAGTTAATCGGAATTACGAATGCTGATGGTGAAATGGTATGGGACACGGACAAAGTGACAGAATCTATAAATGATTTCTTCAAGAAATTGTATGGACGTCAAGCTATAGAGCATAACAAGTGTGACACAGAAGATGACACTTAAGACAATTCCGTTGTAGGCGGCGGAAGAAGAATCGATATCCACGACATTATATCTGCAATTAAGAAACTAAAGAGTGGTAAGGCTGCTGGTGTGGATGGTCTCAACGCTAAAATGCCAAAGAGCGGTGACGGCTATATGTTTGTGTTGCTGGGCAAATTCATGAATATATGTGCTGAGAATCGTGAAGTTCCAAATGATTGGAGAAAGGCGATTATCGTTCCGCTCTACAAGGGAAGGGGTGATAAGGACGACTGTACTAATTATAGAGCGATTAGCCTACTAAGTACCGTGAGCAAAATATTTACCAAAATACTTATAGGCGAGGCAATGGAAATAACTAAAGAAAGGATCTGGGAAGTACAATGTGGATTTACGCCACGAAGATCATGTGCGGATCAGATATTTAACTTGAGAAAGATCATAGAAAAAAGTTTGGGAGTAAACAAGAAAGTTTTCTGTGCATTTGTTGATCTGGAAAAAGGTTTCGATAAGGTGGATAGAACTGAACTTTGGGAAGTCCTGAAAGAGTATGGAATGCATGGTTGGCTTCTAAAAGCAATAAGAGCAATATATAATGGTAGCGAAGCGAGTGTAAGAGTGAATGGAGAACTGAGCGACTGGTTTGATATTAATCATGGCGTTAGGCAAGGCTGCGATACGTCTTCCTGGATGTTCTATACATACATGGACAAATGTCTAAGAATAGCTCTCGTAGGTGAAGAAGGTGTTAATCTCGGGACAGTGAGAGTGCGTGGATTGGCGTTTGCAGTTGATAAGATTGTTACGGCAGAATCAGTCGACGATTTGCAGGAAATGATGAGCAGGCTGGATACCAACATGAAGAGTATTGGTCTTAAGATTAACGTGAATTAAAACAAAAATTATTGTTTGAAAGCAGAGACGAGAAAACAGTATGCAACATTGCCTTGAATGGAAAGAGGATTACTAGAAGTGGAAATGTGACGAATAAAGCTAAAAATGTAATGTATAATTATGTGCTTGAACCCACTGTGCTGTATGGTAGCGAGACCTAGATGTATCAGGAAAAGGAAAGGAGTAAATTGAACGCATTTGGCATGCAATTCCTATGGAATATGTGCGGTCAAACGTTAGTAAACAGTTAGTAATTAGTGAATTCTCAAAGAATGTGGTGTAGAAGAAACACTGGTTGACAAGAGTGAAATAAATTTTCTGAGATGGTTTGGTCATGCTGAAACGTGTTAATGAGACTCTAAAGCGGAGTGATAGGAAGAGTTGTAGAAAAACAAGAGTTTGCGTGAAAAGATGTATGGATGTGAAGGAAGCAAGAGACATATGCAAGGATAGGGATGTATGGAGGACAATTGTATATAAGAAGAAGAATGACGTCTGAAACGAAAGATTTTGGACACCATTAGCCCTCTTGAAAAGCTTTGCTTAGTGGACGTGGTTGGGATGAAGAGTATGAATCTTCCTATGGGTTTATCAATCAGTTTGAGTGTTTGTGTGTGAATCGTGATGTATGATGGTTCCTCACCTGGAGTGACTGCTAGTGAGATTGATTAGCGACCCATGTCAGAGAGGTGTTTTGGAAAGAGTGTGTCGTTTGCATGAGCAACACGCGACTTCTAGATCATCCCTTCTCCTACACATCTCTTCCTTACCCTCACCGTATAAATTGCTTGATCCCCAGTAGTATAACTGGGCTAGAACTAAGTGAGTTAAACTTAATCCGAAAAGGATTTGGTTTATTGGTAAAATATTAATAATGAGAATAAAAAATATTGACTCTAATTTCTCACTGTAAAAAATGAAGACCTCTTTTTTTCCGGTATCATTTTTTGCGAGTCCTGTTTTTGAATAGGATAACTTCCTGCTGTTATTTTCAATGCAGAAAAAATGACTCTGAGTTTCCACCAGGGGTCTCATTTTAGTAACACTGGAGACTGTTTTCGCTTAATCTTATTTTAATACCTGAAATGAGCCCTGAAATAATACTTTATTTTTACAGTGCTAGGATGAATGGGAAATGTAAAGATGCCCCGGGGATATTTTCAGAGAAAGCAACTTACCTTCAAGAAATAAGGTCGGATTCATAATTACAATTTACAACGTACAATGTACAACGTACAATTTACAATTTATTGATTTGAAATATTTACTTACGAAGACGCTGAGTAAAATTCATGAAAGTTGGCTCACCTATAACAGAAAAAATACTTTTTATGTAATGAAAGGTTGTAAAATTTCCGAATGAATGCATACTAATACAAGTTCGGTTTGAAATCATGAGATTGACTGAATAACTTCTGATTCAATTGCGAAAGAGAAAAAATGAGGCTCGTTTGGATTGGAAAAATATTGAAGATTCGGAGGGAATCAACTCGATCGTTCCAATTAATTTGAGACTGCGGTATCTACATGGATTCTCCAATGATACATTCCTGCGTGAAATGTGTGTGTGAAAATCAATTGTCAGTAACGGTTGACTGATTCGGTTTGTCATTGTCTCTAAAAAGTAAAATACAAAAAATGTATCGTAGTTTCAAGCCTTGTGTTCCATTGATAAATTTCAGGGAATGCTTCACTAAAAGTATAACAGAGTTACGCAAAAAGTTCCCGCAAATGTAAATTTTTAACTAAATTTATGTGATTCATGAAACTTGTTTGATGATATCAAAGAGAACATTTAAAACCTCCCTAATTGAGTGATGTGGAAACATGCCAATTATAAGAAGTGCGTGGTATAAGAAGTGCCAGAAAAAGATTCAAAAACAAAAAATTCATTTATAAAATTTTCTGTTTTCAGTGTTTGTTAACAGGAAATCGAATTTCATTAGAACAGTGCATTTAAATTGCAGCTTTAATATCTTCTGAGCTTTTAACCGCGGGTTCGATAAATCGATGCTCCATTTTGATAGAGCACATCCAATGTAATTTCGAGTTTGGATTCGCGAACAAGAATGAAAGTCGACGTGATTCGTAATGAAGAATGAAGGCTTCAACTAAACCCCTTCTCAGAGCAAAACCTTCGTCATACATATTCAAATAAACCAGTTCTCGTTCTCTGAAGGTATTCAGTTCGAAATTCACGAATATGGAAAACATGATATGATAAAAACAAAGAAAAATAGAGTTTCGTGAATAAAATAATTTGCATAGAAGTTGAAATTTCTCAAAGTCTTTTTCTATATTTTTTATTATTTCTAATTCGCGTCTGCTTCGACTTTTTATTAATTATTCTTCTACTCCACTTTTGGCCTAGGCTTATTTTTGAAACTAAGTGATAGTGATCTATTCCGCATTCAGAATCACTCATAATCCTTGTATCCCTTACAAGCCCTCTCAGTCTCTCATCCGCTACAACAAAGCCAATCATATTGTGGCTTTCGCCTCTGCATCAGGTATACATGTGGAACATTTTATGTCTGAACCAAGTATTTGTAATGATTAATCATTTTTCTGAGCATAAGCTTATTAACATCTCCCAGTTACTGTTCGTTTTTGGGTCTCCGAAATGACCAAGTACCCTGTTGGTACTTTCGTGTTGTTTACCAACCCAGCCATTCATATCTCTGAGTAGAATAATTCTTTCCCTAGGATCGCATGTGCCTATAATATCATTTCACGAGTCGCAGAAGGCATCATTCACATCACTACTGTCACCAGAAGTGACAACGCTATGCAAGGCTAAATTATTATTTGTACCGTTTATAATTTAAGGTATACATCCAACTGCCAGCTTGATGAGAGAAATTTATTCCATAAGTATTAAATCATGTCCAAATTAAGCAGCTAAATCGTCATGAGGTGGAGTGTCCATTCATACGTCAGCCTTACCAAACTTCGTTCATGCAAAGAAAAGTATGAAAACCAAGCCAGGAGATATGATCGGTTTGTGCTGTACACTGAGGAGGGCACCGGTCTCCTGCAGTTTGGCCTTAAGATGGGAAAAGATATTCATATTTCTAAAATTGCGTTTGGGTAAAAAGAATATGAAGTTTAAGCCGTTCAAGTTTAGGGTCGTCCATAAACTAGGTTACCAATTTAAGGGGTGGGGAGGCGTCACGGCGAAAACTACGTTTGGTAACAAGCGGGGTGGGGGTCATTGGAAGTAACGTTACGAGTTTAGATAACGTTTAATACGTTTTCTGATAACAAATTTCAACAAAGTTTGCGAATTTTGCGGAATATGGCCCTGCAACGGTACAGTTCAGTAATAACTTGATAAGTTTGAATATCAAATTCATACTTCAGACACCGCACTCTTTCCCCTATTTTTCACTTTTTCCTCTTCTTTACAAATTCTTCTTTTTCTTCTGTTTTTAAGAAACTTCCTCTTTTTCCCCCTTGTTCGTTTAGATACGAACTGAACTAAAATAATAGAACTCAATAGAAAGAATCCATCTATTCTTGGTTAAAAGTTAATTTATTTGGTTAGAATGCCTACTATTATGTTTTTGGTTGTGAATCTATCTCGTTCGGTTAAACATTCTGCTGTTTAGTTGTGAATTAAATTATTTTGCTGAAATTGTTAAAAAGTCATTTTTTTAAATAAAAAATTCAACTACTTGGTTGAAAGTTGAACTACTTTGTTAATAATTTATTTTTTTGGCTCAAGATTGATCTCTTTGGTTAAAAATTTAATACTATGTTAAAAACTCGTCTTTTTTGGTTGAATTTAACTGTTTTTGATTAAAATATGTATTCAAAAATTTAATTACTTTGTAGAAAATTAACTTCTTTGTTGAAAAATAATATTTTTGGGTTGAAAATTCAACTCTTTTGTATTTGCTTCTTTTGGCTTTGAGATTAAACAATTTTGTTTGACAAATTTCAGTTAATAATTTAACTATTTGGTTAAAAAATCATTATTTTTGGTTGGAAACTCAATCACTTGGTTAAAGATGAACTTCTTTGTCGAAAATTAATTTTTTCATGATTCACCTTTTTGCTAGAAAATTCAACTATTTTGTTGAAAACTCGATCTTAACAATTGTATAATACCAAAGTCAAATTTTCAAAAAAAAAACTTACTAAAGGAGTTCGTAGAAAATCCTTTAAGAAATAGAATAAGCCCTTCATCATTAGGATTAAATAAGAATTGCAAAATTTACCTGAAATGAAAGAAAAAACATAAAACTCTAAATAACTATCGTTGATTAAAGAATTTCAACCTGAAACATTTTTTTCTTGAGCTCGCTTTGAATTTTCTTCCGAAAATAGTCACAATTACTAATCGGACTCTTTTTCCCGATTTTATAAATGATTTTTAACAATGCTTATTTTTCAACTTGAGGTAACTACTGAACATCCTTGAGGCAGTTATCCATTGTAAATATGCTGAGAGTAATTGTTCTCGTAAAATGAATTGATCCTTACGGGACGTTTTATGAGCAACAATAACTTTAGTTTACTTTAAGTGTTGTGCAATAAAAGTTTGCACACTTAATTCTTCGTTATAAACAAACATTTTAATAGATATAATGGAACGTCCATTAATTACGTAAGGCTTTTCTGGGGGGAGGGAGTCAGTGAAATCTTACTAATCCTTACTCGGGGAGGGGGGAGGAAGGGGGGAGCCCAAAGCATTCCTTACATAAGTTTCCCTTGCTATTTTCTTTTTAAAATATCCTAATTGAAACCCCATGAAACCCTTTAAAAACTTTGAAATTCCCTTCAAATTCTTAGAGATTTCGTGAAATCTTTTAGAATTCCTATTTTAAAATACACTTGAATCTTTTGAAAACCATTAAAATTCTCAAAATCCCTTAAAATCCTTCATAATATTTTGAAATCCTTTGTAATTTCGTCAAATCGTTTGAAACCTCACATAATCCTCTAAAAGCCTTGGGTATATTTTGAAGTCTTTTGAAATCTCTTAAAATCCTTTGAAATCCCGTGGAATCATTGGAACCCCTTCAAATCTTTTTAAATCAGTTAAAATCTTTCAAAATCCTTTAAAATTTTTTTATCCCCTGAAATCCCTTCCAATCCTTGATGCTCTTCAAAATTCCATGGAATCTTTTGAAATATTCTAAATCTTCAAAATCCCTTGAAATACTTTTTTTTATTTGCTGAAATCATAGCCCACAGCCAAAGGCCAAATGAAGGCTTTCCAATTTTCAAAATCTATTGAAAACTCTTTGGAACCTTTTAACACATATATCCTAAAAAATTTTGAATTCTTTCAAGTCTTTGAAATCCATTTACGCCCCTCAATTCTTGTGCGTAAATTCTTTGAAATCCATTAAAATATTATAGAATCCTCTGAAACACCGCGAAATTTGGTGAAATTTGATATTTCCTGAAATCCTGAAAAATTTATTAGAATACATTGAGAGCTTTGAAAGTCCCTTAGAATCATCATCCCTTAAGGTACCTTCGATTTATTTAAATCTGATGAAAATTTCTCGCAATCTTTAAAAATACTCTAAAATTTTTAAATTCCCTTGATCTTCCTTCCATTTCTCGAAATCCATTGAAAAAACCTTGGAATCTTTCAAAAAATCATAACATTTCAAAAATGGAATTTCACAGGCATCGTACATTATAATCTCTTGACTTCCCTTTTATGGATTGATTAAATTTAATTAATTAAGCTCCATGGAAATCCCTTAAAATCCTCAAAAATTGTGGAAATCCTTTAAAATTCTTCGAAGTTCCATTAAATCTTTTAAAATCTTTGAAATCCCTTATAAGCCTTTAAAATTCGTGGAAATTCCTTAGATTTCTAAAAATCGTTGAAAATTCTTTAAATTCCGTGGAATATTTCGAAGTTTTACGACATAGCTTGAGATCTTTGAAATCCCTTTTCAAGTTCATTGAAATCTTAAAATTCCGCTGGAATGTTTCCGAATCTCTTGAGATCTCTGAGAATATTTGAAAATTCATTAAAATCTTCTAAAACCCATTAAAATTCCTCGATAACCTTTCAAGTCTCTTATAATATTCGGGAATCCTTCGAAATTCCATTTCATCTTTTGAAATCTTACGAAATCCTTTGAGATTCGTGATTGTTCTTTGGAATCTTTGAAATCTCTTGAAATCCTTATAAATCCCGTTAAATCATTGAAACCACTTTGAATCTCTTAAAATCCGTTAAAATCACATAAAATACTTTGAAATCCTCAGAGAATCTTATGGGATTCCTTCAAATCCATTCAACTCTTCGAAATCCACTTAAAATCCCCCGATATCCTTCAAAATTCGCAAGAACACTTCGGTTTCTCTCAAAGTCATATGAAATCCTTCGAAATCCCGTGATATCTTTTAAGAAATTTCAAAATCTCTTGAAATCACTTGGAATCCTTTAAAATCCTATGCCATTCGCGGAAATTATTCTTAATTTCTTAAAATCCCTCAAAATCCATCGAAATTTCTTGGTCCCTCTTGAAATCCCGTAAAATTCTTGGAAAAACTGAGAGTTTCTCTCTGGAATGCCACTAGGTAATTTTCACAAAACCTCGAAATCTTTTTAAATCACTTAAAATCTCGTTAAATTCCTTCAAAATTTTGTAATTCTTTGATATACTTTTTAGTGCCCTGAAATAACTCAAAGTCCTTCAAAAATTATGGAAATCCTTTAAAATTCTTAGAAGTTCCGTGAAGTTTTTTAAAATGTTTAAAATCCTTTATAATCCTTGAAAATCCGCGTGAATCCCTTAGATTTATAAAAATCGTTTAAAATTCTTTAATATCCGTGAAAAATCTCGAATTTTCACGACATCGCTTGAGATCTTTGAAATCCCTCCAGAATTCATTGAAATCTTAAAAATCCGTTGGAATGTTTCCGAATCTCTTGAAATCTCTGAAAATATTTTAAAATCCATTAAAATCCATCAAAATCTTCTAAAACCCATTAAAATTCCTCGATAACCCTTCAAGTCCCTTATAATATACGGAAATCCTTCGAAATTACATTTCATCTTTTGAAATCTTACGAAATCCTTCAAGATTCGTGATTGTTCTTTGGAATTTTTTAAATCTCTTAAAATCCTTATAAATCCCGTTAAATCATAGAAACCACTTTAAATCTCTTAAAATCTCGTTAAATTCCTTTAAAATTTTTAAATTCTTTGATATACTTTGTAGTGCCCTGAAATACCCCAAAGTCCTTCAAAAATTGTGGAAATCCTTTGAAATTCTTTGAAGTTTCGTGAAGTCCTTTAAAATCTTCAAAATCCTTTTTAATCCCTGAAAATCCGTGGAACTCCCTTAGATTTCTAAAAATCGTTTAAAATTCTTTGAATTCCGTGAAGTATCTCAAATTTTTTTTTACTGTGAAATCCTTAGAAATCTCATGGGATTCCTTCAAATCCATTCAACTCCTCGAAATTTACTTAAAATCCCCTGAAATTGCCCTAGGTAGTCTCCATAAATTCTTGAAATCTTTTAAAATCACTTGAAATCTCGTTAAATTCCTTAAAATTTTTGTGATTCTTTGGTATACTTTGTATTCCCCTGAAATACCTTAAAATTCCTTGAGATTCTTGAAATCCGTTCAAATCACTGAAAATCTTTTAAATTTTCTTAAATCCCTTGAAATCTTTTGAAATCTGGTTTACAGTGAAAATAATTGATATATTATTGATATTTTAAACAAAAATATATAATCCTACATAAAAAGGGGCGGGGGGCTCACAAAAGTCTTACGGATCTTTACAATAAGGGGGAGAGGGGGTCTAAAATTTAAAAAATCATCCAATTAATGGACGCTCGCTAGACCATTCTTATACTTTTTCACGAAAAAAATCAGAGATGATTTTTTGTAATTTTTATTACAATTCTTGTGCGCAGGTTCTCAACATATACTTGTAAGATGATAATGATCAATTACGATTCAGTTCAGAATTTCTAACAACATCACGATTCAAATTGAAAAATTGTTTGCTCCTGTCTGTTATATTCAAGAACGTTTCAATTTTGAAATTTATAAATTCTCACGATTTCATTCTGAAAGTTTTAACTTTTTACACCCAGGTAACTGGTTTACTCCTTTATTTTCAAACTTTAAATCTCCGAGTTTTCCAGCTTTGCCCCGAAGTGCGAGTAACTTTTAAAGCATCATTTTCTGACGTTTATATTCGCCACACAAAATCAATATCAGAAATGTGCCAACTTTCTAAAGAGTTTTCAAACATTGAGGGAAAAGTAGAGGAGAATGTTAACCTCTGCAAACATAAAAACTTGAATAGTAACAGTGTCAACTTTAAGCAGACAATTTGTATACAAAATCGACTCGACCGCAAAAATTCTTTCTTTTCTTTCGCCTTTCCTCTTTTCCCTATTTCTATCCGTTTTCCTTATCCCTACATAGATATAAAATTACGTAGAAAAATTATTCAGATAGCTCACGTAGGACATTAGAAAATGGTTAGAGGACTACTTAGTTTCCTGTAGTAGAGAAGCTGTGTCGATTCGTGATCTGGCACAAGAAAAAGCACCTGGAATAGCTGAACTTTTTCCTGATTTCACAAGCATCTTATTCTTCCAGGTTCATTTCCCGAGAGGATTTTAAAACTGGAAAGTATTATAAGAGAAGTTGAAAACAAATCAGATATAAAATCATGAACTGTAATAATTATTAAGATACGGGGTATCTACTTGACGGATGATTATAAATTCCCGGCAATTTCCTGATTTTTTCTTGGCCAAGTCAAAAATGTTCAAAAGATTTGAATGATGATGTCCCAAAGTAAAAATCATAATTCTTCATGGAAATTCCCTGCTTTAAACCCAAAATTATATTTCTTTACTGAAATTCCAAGTCACAACTTGGGATTGAAATTCTTTACTGAAATCTCCTGTACCAACTTAGAATCATAATTCTTTTAGAAAATTCTTAACTAAAATTTCCTGTCCTAAAGTAAAAATTACAAATCTTAACAGAAATTTCCTGCCTTAAACCCGAAATTATGTTTCTTCACTGGAATTCCAAGTAACAATTCAGAATTATAATTCTTTACTGAAATCCCCTGACCCAACTCGAAATTATAATTGTTTTGGAAAATTTTGAACTGAAATTCTCTGTCCCAAAGTAAAAATTATCATTCTTCACGGAAATTCCCTGCTTCAAACCCGGAATCATATTTCTTTACCGAAATCTCCTATCCCAACTCAGAATCATAATTCTCTTAGTAAACTTTTAACTAAAATTTCCTATCCCAAACTAAAAATTATAATTCTTGACAGAAATTCTCTGCCTTAAACGCAAAATTATATTTCTTCACTGAAGTTCTACGTCACCACTTAGAATTATAATTCTTTACGGAAAATCCCTATCTTAAACCCAACATTATAATTCTTTGCTGAAATCCCCTGTCCCAACTTAGAATCATAATTCTTTTAGAAAAATTTTGAATGAAATTTCGCGTCCCAAAGTAAAAACTATGATTCTTCACGGAAGTTCCGTTACATAAACACAAAATTATATTTTTTTACTGAAATTCCAAGTAGCATCTTTGAATCATATTTCTTTACTGAAATCCCCTGTCCCAACTCGAAACTATAATTTTTGAGACAATTTTTTATCAAAATTTCCTGTCCCAAAGTCAAAATTATAATTCTTCATAGAATTTTCCTGTCGTAGACCCAAAATTGTATTTTTCCACTCAAATTCCAAGTCACAAGTTACAATTATAATTCTTTACTGCAATCCCCTGTCCCAACTCGGAATCTTTTTTTTTTTTGAAAATATTCATATTAAATTCCCTATTCTAAAGTAGAAATTATAACCCTTCACTGAAATTCCGTGTCATAAACCCAAAATTACATTTTTTTACTAAAATTCCAAGTCGCAACTTAGAATTATAATTCTTGACAGAAATTCTCTGCCTTAAACGCAAAATTATATTTCTTCACTGAAGTTCCACGTCACCACTTAGAATTATAATTCTTTACTAGAATTCCCTGTCCCAACTCGGAATTATGATTCCTTTAGAGAATTTTCAATTCAAATTTCCTGTCCCAAGGTAAAAATTATAATTCTTTACAGAAATTCCTTGTCTTAAACCCAACATTATATTTCTTTGCTGAAATTCGAATCACATCTCAACATTATAATTCTTTACTGGAATTCTCCGTCCCATTTCGGAATTAAAATTCTTTCAGAAAATTTTAAATCAAAATTTCCTGTCCGAAAGTAAAGATTATAATTTTTCATAGAAATTTTTCCCCTCAAACCCAAAATTATATTTCTTCACTAAAAATCCAAGTCACAACTTATAATTATAATTCTTTGCTGAAATCCGCTGTCCCAACTCAGAATCATAATTCTCTTATGGAAATTTTGAATGAAATTTCGCGTCCCAAAGTAAAAATTATGATTCTTCACGGAAGTTCCGTGTCATAAACCCAAAATTATATTTTTTTACTAAAATTCCAAGTAGCATCTTAGAATTATATTTCTTTACTGAAATCCCCTGTCCCGACTCGAAATTATAATTTTTGAGACAATTTTTTATCAAAATTTCCTGTCCCAAAGTCAAAATTATAATTCTTCAAAGGATTTCCCTGTCTTAAACCCAAAATTATATTTTTTGACTGAAATTCCAAGGACAACCTAGAATCATAATTCTTTACTAAAATCCCCTGCCCCAAATCAGAATTGAAATTTTTTTGAAAATATTCATATTAAATTCCCTACTCCAAAGTAAAAATTGAAAACCTTTACGGAAATTCCGTGTCATAAACCCAAAATTATATTTTTTTACTAAAATTCCAAGTCGCAACTTAGAATTTATTATAATTCTTTACTAAAATCCGCTGTTTCAACTCGAAATTATAATTTTTTTGACAATATTTTTATAAAATTGCCTGTCCCAAAGTAAAAATTATAATTCTTGACAGAAATCCCCTTCCTTAAACGCAAAATTATATTTCTTCACTGAAGTTTCACGTCACTACAAAGAATTATAATTCTTTACTAGAATTCCCTGTCCCAACTCGGAATTATAATTCCTTTCGAAAATTTTTTATCAAAATTTTCTGTCCCAAAGTCAAAATTGTAATTCTTCATAGAAATTCTCTGTCTTAAACCCAAATTATATTTCTTCACTGAAATTCCAAGTCACAACTCACAATTATAATTCTTTACTGAAATGCCCTGTCCAAACTCAAAATTATAATTTTTTAGACAATTTTTAAATAAAATTCCCTGTTCCAAAGTAAAAATTATAATTTTTCAAGGAAATCCCCTGTGTTGAGCCCGAAATTATATTTTTTCACTGAAATTTCAAGGCACAACTTAGAATTATAATTCTTTACTAAAATCCCATGCCCCAACTCGGAATTATATATTTTTTGAAAATATTCGTATTACATTCCCTATCCAAAAGTAAAAATTATAATTCTTGACGAAAATTCCCTAACCTGAATCCAAAACTATACTTCTCCACTGAAATTCCATGTCGCAACTTCGAATTAGAGTAATAAAATATATAAAAGCACTCTTAATATGCATATTAGTACATTTGAGAGAAAAATCCAAGTCACTGAATGAAATTTCCGGTCATTTCCCGGTTTTCCCGATTTCCCGGTAAGGTAGACACTCTGGGATATAATAATAATAATATGAGAGCACCTTTATGACTTGCTTTAGGTTCATTTGAGTTAATTCTACTTAGTAAGGTAATTTTCAAACTCCAAGAATGGAAGTTGACTCGACCAGCTGGAAACTTGGAACTTGAATTTCAGTTGCAAATATTCTGTCAGAGCAGTATCTGTTTCCTACATTCTGAAGGTCTTACAAAGTGTGTCTAACATGATTCCGAAACTTTTCTATTGAAATTTTATTCGACCATTAATCATTAACATCGAATTCTCCGAAGTGATTCATTTTATCTCTTTTGTTTAACGCTTTATACTAAAATCTTCTCAACTTTTGTTGCTTGATTCAAAAAGACAAGAGGCTATATTTTAATAGAATATCTCATCTTTCGTGCAAACTTTCTACTTTAAGCCGATATGCGTTTCCGGGACGTTATTAAAGTTGAAAGAGGATCCTCGAGGCGCATTTCGATACAGCTCCCGATATAGGAAAATCGTGCTGCGAAAGTTTAAGTGCTGAGAGCTGCTGCTTTCCTGGTGTATACTACAACTCTAAAAAAGGTTTTATTCATTTCATTTAATATACTTTTATTTACCAAAAATATATTGGATTCGGCACCATGAATATTGAGTCATAGAATCTTCTTCATTATTATTTTTATTTTAAAATTATATCTCAGACTTAAGATGGTTACAGCCCAATATGCCGAAGGCACTTTTTTTTTTTTTTTTTTTTTTAGTTGGATATTTGTACTAAATTGAATATATTGCACGGGGCTATCCCGGTCTATATCATCAGTCATCAGTTTATATCATATATTATTATTATCATTATTATTATTATTATTACTTTTATTGTCATACCATGAAGCCAAACCCCCTTCAAGGGCAGGCGTAACTTGTTCGGTTCTATCCTCGTTGCACAAACAAATATCCGCCACCGCTCTTAAGCATTTCAGCCGTGATGCAATCCACACCAGCAGCCTTACCATTCTTCAGTTTCATAATTGCGGATATAATGTCGCGGTTATTCATTCTTCTTTCGCCACCTACAACAGGATTGTCTAACGTATCCTCTTGTGTGTCAAAGCTGTTATGTTCCATTTCTAAAATAATTTCTCATTTCCTTTAAAATCATTTTGCATTTTTTCATCTTCTTCCGCTTTGATTTTACCCTTGCTTTCTTCGAATAGTAGCTTGGCTTTTCTGTTTTTGTCCCTATAATCATTTTTTAGTCAAGTCCTCTCCTCACTGCTAAGACCTTTAATATTCAGCTTTCTTGAGTACGCTTGCTTTTTCTCGTTAACAGCCACGCGTATTTCATCATTCCACCAAGCATTTCCAGTCTTTCCTCCTACAGCCAATACGCCTACGTGACCAAAAAAGATTTTTAACCAGGAAAGATGACTTATCTACCATGAAACATGAATTTTCAATCCATAAGGACGAAATTTCAACAAAACACTGGAATTTACGACCAAAAGAGATGACTTTAAGAAAATAGTTAAACTTTCCACAAAGTGAATAAATTTTTGACAAAATAGTTGAATTTTTCACCAAATAATTGAATTTTTAACCTGCGAAGATGCATATTCAACCAAATGGTTGAATTTTCAAACAAAAAATATTAAAATTCTACCGTAAACAGTTGACTTTTCAACCAACTATTCGAATTTTCGAGCCTAAAAGATAAATTTACAATAAAGAAAGATAACTCTTTTACTATAAAAGGTGAATTTTCAATCCGAAAGGACAAATTTTCAACAAATTAGTCAAATTTTCGGCCAAAAAACAGTTAAATTTTCAGTTTAAATACTTAATTTAAAAAATAAAACGAATTTTTAACGAAATAGTGGAATCCTCAACTATATAGATAAACTTTCATCTGACAAAATAAATTTTCTACTGAAAAAGACAAATTTTTCAACAAAATACATGGATTTTCTACTAAATAGTTGAATTTTCAACTCATGAAGGTCAACTGTTCAACTGTTCAACTGTTCATCAAAGCAATTCAACTTTCAACAAAATAGTTAAATATTTAACCAGAAAAATGAAATTTCTACTAAGAAGATTCATGTTCTACTAAAACGACGAATTTATAACAAAGTACATTGATTCTTAACAAAGCTGTTGAATTTTGAAGCCAAGAATACGAGTCATCTATAAAACAGTTAAACTTCCAACCCAAGAGTATGATTTTTCAACAAAGAATTTAATTCTCTACCAAATACTTTAATATTTAAATAAATAGTTTAATTGTTCACCAAATAGCTGGATTTTCAACCAAAATAGTTGAATTTTCAACCCGAAAATATAAATACTCAACAAAAAAGTTAATTTTCAACCAAATAGTTGAATTTCCAACTGAAATGATGAATCTTGAACCAAAACAGATTAATTTTCAACTAAGCAGTTCCTTTTCAACTAAAAAGGCTGAATTTGCAACCAAGAAGATTAACTTTCTATCGGAATAGGCAATTTTTCAACAAAATTCATGAATTTTCAACTAGAAAACATCAATTTTCATTAAAAATATCATTTTTCAACCGAAAACGGAAAAGTTACATTTTCAATTCAAAAAATCATGTCTCAACCAAAAAAAGACGAATTTTCAACGAAAGTGATGAAGTTTCAAGTATTATCCATGCACCCTCTACATTTTTTGCCGAATTCCGTCTTTCAGTCTTCTTTATGATGTTCTAAATATTTATTCAGCTTTTCACGATATATCATTTGTACTTCTAACTTCTAATTTCGATCCGTTCCACATACAGAGCTTCAACAAAGTCAATCATACTATGCCCAAACCAATTATTTTCAATAAACTAGCCTTCGTGTAAGCATAAGCTAATCAATTTCTCCCCGTTACCGTTCGTTTTTGGGTCTCTGAAATGACCAAGTACCCTGTGGGTACCTTCGAGTTGCACACCAACTCAGCCATTTATATCTGCGAGTAGAATGATTTTTTCCCCAGGATCGCAAGTACCTATAATATTATTTGACGAGTCCCAGAAGGTATCTTTTACATTCCTACTGTCAACAGCAACTGGAGCGTAGCACGCTATAATAAATAACCTTCTGATTCTCACTTTAGTTTAAATCCATAATAATCTAGGAGATACATATTCATACTTTTTGACATATTGTTTTGCTCTCTCATTCATAATAAGACCGACTCCTTGGCTACCATATGATTCATTATAAACTCCTGGCTAAAATTCGAGTCCGTTCTGTATCTTTCTTATCTCACATCCCTTCTTCTGTGTTTCCGGTACACATAAAAGCTCTAGCTTTCTTTGGCGCATTGTACTTATCGATTCCCTTTCCTTAAGATCATTTACACCTCTAGCATTCCAAACACCCAGTCTCCATTCATCGCCTGAAACTTTTCCGAGGGCATGCCTTTCGTCAACAGAAATGTCAACCCTATCCGAGGCTAAATCATTATTTGTATTGTTCATTATTCAAAGTATACACCCAACTACCAACTTGATGCAAGAAATATTTCCCATAAGTATAAAATCAACTCCAAACTAAGTTAAGGAAAAGTTAAGCTAAGTTTCCTTAGAAAACTAAAGAAATTATGAAAAATGAGCCAGAACCAAAGGAGTTATGATCGGTTTGTGTTGTATAGGGTAACGACATCGATCGTGACCCCCCCCCCTCCCCCCAGTAGTGAGCCACTGGCTCTCATTTTCACATGGAAATAGTAAATGCAAAAAGAAATATTGAAACTATCTGTTGCCTGAATTCCCTTGATATGTAAAGTTAATTTCGTCACCAAACAATAGAGAATAATAGCTCTGTATAATCTTTTACTCAAGTTAAAAGGTGAGCAGTGCGTCTGACTTTAGTGGTCATGACATTTATCGTAAAAATAAGCTGTCATACAGAAAGAAAAATAAACACTATTTCCACGTGTATCCTTATCACTGTTTAAATATACGTTTTTCACAAGGCGATGATGTAAATTCTATGTTGTGTCACCAAATATTGGAAAAAAACACTAGAAAGAGACAGTTTTATTGGTGGCCAATCGATTATATCCGATTTTTTGAATATTAGTTAACGCTGAGCCAACCCGGTTCTCTATTAGAGTTGTCATATTTAATTTTCTGGCGTCATTAGTGGGCCATGTCGGTATCCTACTGAGGAGGGCACCAGCCTCCTGCAGTTTGGTCTTTAAGATGGGAAAAGAGCATTTCCTTATTGAAATTGACAACCGAAGAAGCTTCCATAAATTTCCATTCAAATTTTCAAAAATTTCTATAAGTTTCTAAATGTATCAAATATTCCCAAACATTTCTATCAATTTAAAAAAAATCCACAACTCTTACAGTTTTGTAAAATTCTCATAAGTTTTCAAAGGTTTCAAACATTTTCTGAAATTTCAATAACTTCGATGAATTAAATTAAAGGTGGTGGAGACTTTTAGAAAAAATTCTTCTAAATTAAACATTTTTGTCGAATGATGTCCTCCGAATTTCAGAAATACCTGAATTTTTTGGCGTGAAAACTATTCGCTGCTCTGGGAGCGAGCAGACGATAAAATGGAGTATCGTAATGCAGTTTATTGTCCGATTGAGTTACTGGTCCCTCAGGTCTTTCGCAAAAACTTTTTAACTACCCTGTAACTGAAAACACAATTTAAGGCATTTTATTTGCCTATAAAAGTTTGAAAAACGGCGAAAAACTACAAAATATTTAAAGTTTTGCAAGACTAAAGAAATGAGAGGTTTTTTTTTTTGTAATTTTTGTCACAGTTCTCATGCGCTAGTTCTTAATATTTACTTATAAGGTCATCATGATCACTTACATTTCTGTTCGGGATTTTCAGCATTGTCACGATTCAAATTGAGAAATTCTTTAACCTTGAATGGTTGAAATTTAAAATTGTATTTCATCTAGTATTACTAATACAACTATGATTGGATTTTTTTTCTGTTCACAAATTTTCCTTTAGCCGCTAAAAAGTATTTTCACCTATTAAATCTAATTCAGCCCCTCTAAATGAGTAGTAAAAATACCTGAAAGTAGATCGAGGGAACTTTGAATGCACTTTTTAATTAATGCAGCTGTCCTCCCAATCCTCTCAATTCTTTAGTGAAATACAACAACGAAAATTTTCCTCTTCCTGCAGTTTGCTGTGGTTTGTAAAGAAAATTCAGTGTATAAAATGAATCATATTCTTAACTTTTTAAACAAATTTACAACTGCCATTTACAAAGTTTAAGCCCAGTTTATTTCCATTTCAGAATGTTACATGAAAATGAAGTATCGCTTCATATGCAACACTTGTCCATAAATTTCAACTTTTACGGTCAAGGCTTGCATGGATAGAATTTGAAATCACCATTTACGTTTTAGCGTATTCTAGCCTAACTTTAGAGCTGAAAAACATCAAACTTTTTTCTAGTTTTCTACAGTAACTTCACAGCACTTGAATCAAAGCTTCAAAATAATCTACAAAGGAAAAAAGGGAGAACCAATTTTCCAAATTAAAAGCGAGGCGGGCAAACGACTAGTTCGAGCAGACGATAAAATTCCCTGAAAACGAAACCCGATGGTGGGATTCTATTCAATAGGTGTTTGCGGAAAGGAACAAATTGGCACCTTCCGTTTCATGAAATAAATACCTCCTCGATGTTTCGCTTTTATCTTTGGGCTTCCTGCAGATGAAAGAAAAATAAAGTTTCCTAATGAAAATCAAACATTTGGTGTTTGCAACTGCAGGGGTATATCCAAAACCTAACTCTAAGAGTTGGAGTCGAGATAAAAGTTGGCCTATCAAAAGTTTCCAATTTATTTGTAGCGAAACCAAATTTTGAAAGTCTCTTCTTTAATTAGTTGGAAAAATTCATTTGGGTTATAGAACTGTGAAACATGCGTCAAATCTTTTACTCTCATCAAACCTTATCTGGTAGGAGGTTTGGAAAGAGTTACTGTTTTAACAGTTCTTTATCCCGGCTATTTACTTTCAACCAATAAAATAAGAGACTTTCGTTCATTCGTTTTTCTATAAATTAATTGGTAAGTTTGAATAGGCTAACTTTTGTCTCGATTTCAACTCTGAGAGTGAGGTTTTGGAATATTATTCAGGGTTGCAACAGAAGTCCGATTTAAAATTTTCATTGACTTTTCCAGGTTTTCCAGGTTGACTTTTGAAAAAATTTCAAGTTAAGTTTTTAAAATATCCAGTCAATTCTATTTAATTGCAACATATTATATTGGTCGCAAACTAATTTACCATCAATTTTTTGTACAACTATGAGCAATGCTGAAAAAAATTTTTAAGACAAACTACAACTTTCTGTGAAAAGGTCGGTTTTACAGATGAACATAAAAAATTATAGATTTTGTAATAGTTCTGCATGAAAAACTACGAACCATGAAAAATATAGATTTTTAATAAATAATTATCAAGTTTTAGAATTTCGTATGAACGATAATAAGCTTCTAAGCAAAATAATACAAATTTACAAGAACAAAACCCAATCGTAATTTTTTATAGTTTTTTGTAGAAATCTACGAATTTCTACAAAGATATAAGGGGATCACTTAATTTTGTCCAAAAAGAAGAATCCCGAATGCTGAAAAGTATCGAAAATATAATTACCGAAATAGAAAATTTCCAAAATTTCAAATTACCAAAAGAAAGTAAAACTACCGAAATTTTTTAGTAACGAAATTGATAATTCCGAAAATTAGAGTTAAGTTGAGTTAAGTTTCAATTTCGCAAAATTTAACATTTCCGAAGTTTGAAATTGCTGAAAAAATAAAAAAATCTCATGAACTCGCAAAACTAGTAGTTTTACATACTTTTTTTTCTGAAAATTACAAACTTCTACACACAATTATGAACAGCTCCAATATTTTCTACGAAAAAATAGGAAGAGCTACAACCTCATAATACAGGTTTAGTTTTCCACAATCTTCAATAATTTTTTTATATAGAAAATTGTTAATTTCTATAAAAAAAGAAATATTTACGATTCGCAAAAGCTATTTGAATCCTCAAAACATTTTCTCTTAAAAAATTACAAATTTCTGCAACATATTTATGGATAAATACAATTTTCTAAATCTGAAGTAATTTTTTTTCAATCCCCTAATCTAATTTCGAATTGCAAATAATTTCATCGGAAAATTTCCTGCTCTAACCCGAAATTATCATTCTTTTTAAAAATTCTCTGTTCCAAATCAGAATCATAATTTTTTCGAAAATTTCCCGTTCCAAGTCAAAATTGTAATTCTTTTGGAAAATTTCTCTATCTAGATCTGAATTAATTATTTTTTCTCCCAAAAATTCTGTAATCAAATTCAGAATTACAAATCATTTTTTTTTTAAATTTCCTATTCCAACTGCAATCCTATAATATAGGTATAGTTTTTCACTATCTCTAACAGATTTTCATGGAAAATTATGATTCTCTATAAAACAACAAATATTTACGATTTGTAAAAGCTATTTCAATCTTTAAATTATTTTCTCTTAAAAAATTACAAATTTCTACAACATAGTTATGGATAAATACAATTATCTTCAAACAAATAGGAAAATTTACGATTCCAAAATGAACTCCAAAATGATCTGTAGTTTTTCGTAAACAATTTTTCCATCATATTCAGATTTCTTAAATTTTGACATTTTTCAAAAACGGTGAGAAAAGTGAAATGACAAAGTTCATAGAAATCATTTGCATGCGGGAATGTAAAGGGCTTTTCAATAATCGTTGACTCCTAAACAGTGTTTGCTAATACTATTATGAAATTTTAAAAATTCTAGAACTGTGATCATATGATATTTATTATTAAAATAGTAAATTCGTATCAATATGCAAATTTAAAATTCATCTTCAAGTACTAAAACATTTATTAAGACTTTGAAGTAGGTGCGAATGAAAAAAATTCAGGCATTTTAAAAAAATTCCATGACTTTTCCAGGTTTTCCAGAACTTTTTCAAAATGCCATGACTTTCCCAGGTTTTCCAGGCCTTCTAAATCTTGTAGCAACCCTAATCTACTATTTTACATTAACATTTGAGAGGCCAGATTTTACAACCGCCTATGAATTTTTCTCTCTGAACGGCGTTTTGCCCTCGGACACTTTTCAAACAAGTTTTGAATTTTAATTTTAAAAGTACATATTCGTATAGGAAATTTAATTGCGCATCTTTTTTTCTAGACAAAAAAGTTTTAAGCTTTTTCTGTTTCTGAATTGACCCCAAGAAACCCGTTTTTTATAAAACTATTTTTTGTGTCTTTTTTTACTTCAATTTGCCGTAAATTAGCCATTTTTTGAAATTTTTTGATGAAATTCACAGGAAATATTTTTCATGATGTTCTACGACTGATGAATGAAACTATATACAATATTATATAGTGCATTGTATTTTTTGTTTTGTTTGATCTTGATGTTTGTAAACTTATTGATGCATCTTAGGTTTTTTTTTGAATTGCAGAGGAATTGAAATTCCTCCTCAAAAAATTATTTTGTAGTTGATACACACGTGCGAAGAAACGAGCCGAGCGGCCGAAATAAAACCTTCATAACTTAATAATGATTTAATTTGAATGTATCTTTCCGTAGAAAACATTTTTATACCTTTTCGATCAACTTTTCTCGTGAAAGCTTTTTGTTGCTGAAAATTCACCCGACTCCCTATGAGCTTGAAGATATAAACGCATGATTTATGCAATATCTCAGGTGAAAATGTACAAGGGTCGTTTGATGAGTAAGGTAAATTTCCAGCTAGATGGTGCCCAAATGGACTTTGTAATATATGGCCAAGAAATAGCATTCTTAAAACTAATCTCTACCAAATTTAAGCCAAAACCGACGCTGACTGTGGATGAAACATGGATCCACCACTATACACCCGAGACAAAGCAGCAGTCAAAGCAGTGGGTACTATCTGGTGAAAGTGCCTCAAAGCAGGCGAGACTGTTTTGTCAGCTGGAAAGATGATGGCCACAATATTTTGGGATTCCCGAGGAATTATCCTTATTGAATACTTGGACAAGGGTAAAACTATAACAGGAACGTACTGTGTATCATAACTGGACCGTTTGAAAGCCGAGCTACAAGAAAAGCGGCCACGATTAGCGCCAGCCACAAATATCATAAAGAATATTTTCTGTAAATTTCATCAAAAAAATCCAAGAATTGGCTGAATTACAGCCAGTTGAAGTCGAAGAGGCCCACAAATTTTGTTTCCAAAAAAGGGTTTTTCGGCTTCACTATGAAAACTGGAAAACTGAAAACTGATAAAAATACATTAGTAATTTTAGAATACTAATTTATTGTTTGGACCTCAAAGGTAACATTTGAAGACTTTTAACTTTGCCCTCATCGAAAATTGAACTCTAGTAACTTTCCTTTAGTAACTTTAGTCTGTCCGAAGCTGACTACTTCAACTCCAAATTCCTGTAGTAATTACCTTAAAACTTCAAATTGAATAGTTGAAATGATCCCCAGCATTGTAGCAAATTTAGAGCTAAATTCCTCAAAGCAACCCGAAGGGGAGGCTAGATTAATGATGGAGGTCAAGGGCAAATTTAGATTCCTCATTCCTCTCTGCAATCAACGCCATTTTCCTTTTTCCTTTTTTGACATTGTAGCTTTCTCCGCTTCGACTCACAGACTACGTTGGTCATAAAATTTAGTATACGAAACTCTGTTAAAAGGATCCTATATCCTGCGTCGTAAAATTTAATGTGACATCCTACCGGCGCGCGAAACGTCGATATGCGATGCGATAGCTGCTTTATATTCTCTGCGAACCTACGAATGTCTCTCAGTTTGAATTTCGCGTGAATTTGACAATTTTCACCTGGCAGTAAAAAATCAAGAGAAGGTAAAAACAAATAAAAGCGGCAAAAATTAATCAGAGTCGAAATTTTGTTTTCGCGAACACAGTAAAAAAAAGTATCATTTTTGTTGCAGAGCATTTTGCTCCAGCGATCATTTGACTTTCGAGATCATAATGATCTATTCAATCGGATCCTTTTTATCTGCTTTCAAGGTCATCTGTCAGCATAAGCAAAATGGCCGCTAGTTTTGGGTGCGGATGTAATAACCTGAATATTTTGTCTAAACGCGTGCAAGTGACAACTAACCTTAATCGAAGATATATTCTGTTATCAAGTTTCGTTATTTCTTAACTTTTCAAGCACACTGCACGATCAGAAATCATAAAAAGCTCGCATATGAGCTAATGTACTTCAAGAACGGCGGCCATATTTATTTGACTTGATTATACATGAACCTGAATCAAATCATTATAACCTTAAAAATCGATCATTATTTGCGGCCGATCAAACTGCTCTTGATTT
>JAUMHM010088972.1:0-27811 GCA_032362435.1 Melikaiella ostensackeni
CGAATTTTTTTCATGGTTTTGAAACAATGATAAGCCTCCCATCAGTATGTTTTAGGAAGAAAAAGTCCCAGCCACAAGGTCCAAAATGATTTATAGTGTTTATTATGAAATTCTTAATACGCTTATATACTGGTTATTTCAAGCGATAACTCACGCTGATCTGCATGAGGATCCTGTGAAGTATAATTAATTTGGAATCGACTAATCATCGCCTCAGTTCCGCATGTTAAAAAAATGTCTTTTAAGAATTTTTTATGTGCGTGATTTTAATGTTTGCGTGCATGACAATTATTTTAAATGTATGAGCAGATCTGAACGATTTCCGTACATTTCTAAAGCCTTTTATTTGCTGATCCGTAAAAAATAACACTTTAGTCTAATAAAGGCCTTCTTTCGACAAACAATTCTAAAACCTATCGAATAATAATAGAATTCTCATTCTTGGAGTCTTTCACGATAGAATATTGTTAAATTAAAAAAATGTATATATTCCTGAAATCTTCCTTTCAATATTGTTCATGTTTGAGAAACTTACATTTAAAATTGATATTGAATAATAGAAATTGGTGAAATTTAAGCGTTGGAATTCGAAATTGTCTCTGTATTCGAAACAGTATTTCTACATTCTCATCATTTATGATTGAGAAAGTATTAGAATCGTCCGAAATTTCACAACACAGTTCTTCAACGGATTTTCAAGGAAAATCTCTGTAAACACGATAACGTTTGTTAGCCAGCATTTCTAGACGAACTGTTCTGGTTCTATCAATTGAAAACTTTATTCAGAAATCTAAAATAATCTATGCATTTGAAACAGTATTCTTCAATTTCAAAATGTACGAAATGAATTTGAGACACTTGTCGCTAAGGATTTTTTAATTAAACCCTAAGGGGTGGAAAAAATTCAACATTTCCTAAATTTGTATTTTTTTTTAAACACATTTATTATCAAAGATAGCATTTCCGTAGTCGGTACATTATGGTAGCCAACTTTGAATGATACTACAATCAAGTAAAAATTGTAGCCTTAGCGGAGATAACTTTCGATCAACAAAAATGTTTTTCTGTCCAAGGATTTTGTGAGATATGCTGTACTGGTATATTTGTTCTTGAACTCACTATGTCATTTAACAAAATAGTATATTTACATATGCTTACAGTTTGAACATATATTTCAGCAAGACAGTTTTTTTGTGTCTTCCGAGGCTTAAATTGTTGTTAACATTAAAACAACCTGTTATTCTAATTTCTAATTTTAACTAAAAAATTTACATGCAGTCGAAACAACTTAAAGTAAGGAGAGAATTCTATAAGTAGTCAAAGTGACGTACTCGTATACTATTCAACTCATATTGACAAAAGTAATCGAGAGACTTAAGCACGCAAAAAGCGAGCGAAAACATATATGAATTTTAATGGGGACCGAGAGACCATCCTACTTTATTATTGTTAAATGCACTGTTTAGCAAAATTTGAATGATAAATAAGTATAATGAAAAGTGTTTTTTTTTGGAAACAGTGCTTTGTGCGCAATGCCAATCTGATATCATTTTTCTCCCTTTACGTCAGGTTTTGAAGATTTTTTTACTCAAATAGTTTTCTGTTTAAATCACAAATGGTATTATAAGCTACATACATACTTTTTTGTTCTTTCTATTATAAGCCATAATCAAATATCTGCATCTCAAAAATCAAATCAGGTTTATTGTTTTCGTTTTTTAATGTTAAAAAAAATGTAAACAAAGCTCACAGTTCTTGCACTGACCATTCGCAAGATACATAAATCATCTCCTTCTGTAAAGTTGACAATATTACAGTTTATGTATATTTAATGTGAATTATCGTACTCGAATTTCGTTAAATTCACAGAAGTTACTGAAATTAGCACTAAATTAACTTAAATTGTTTTAGTTTTTCTAAAATATACTTGAATTGAATTCCCTAAAGTCTACTTTAATTCGCCTCAATTGTTGGAGCCAGTTAAGAGACAACGATCATGTAGATTTGTCAATCGATCGACGAATTATCAACTTCAATTTGGAGGTTTTCTTTCACTTTGTCAGCATGGTACCCCCAACTCACGTCAGGTTTTACTCTTGAATTGAATTTTCACCACGCTAAATTCACTGCTTTCACTTACTTTTCCTACTAGAGGGACAAATTAAGTTTCTCCCACGGACACATACCATGAATTGAAGTTCTAACGAGAATATAAATTTCCGGGGCGACTTCCCACTCAATAACTACATATATCTATCAGTGCCAAATGACAAAGTGTACAGAGCAACTTTACGATACCAGTCTTAAGCAAGGGATATGGACAGGCAATTCCATTTATATTTATAAATTGATGATTTTTAATTAATTTAATTTACATTGACAAAATTCTGAAATTAGGAATGAGTTGAAAATTAATGTTCCAGGCGCATCATAGGCTGCTCTTGATATATCGAGAAAGATATCTTACAGTTCAGAATTTTTTATGTTCATGGGATATTCCGGCGATATGTCAATATATTCTGAGAATATCTCATTAATGTCCCAACTTGATATGCAAAGGACATCCCCAGGATAACCTAATTGTATAATTTCTCACATTCCTGAAAATTTAGATAAATTGTCATCTTTTAACAATAGCAGAGTATTTTTTTGCTAAGATTTTGTACGAAGTATGACATTTCGCTTTCTGAAGTAGGCTAGGGGATGTATTTCGCACGATTCGAGAGGGAATATCTGTGTATTATATTATCTCTTGAATAAAGATATACTTATAAGAAACAAGCATTACTAAAAATTTCTATGTGTATTTGTGTGAGGGATAGGGTGTACATATTTATTCTCTTTTTCTTAGAAACTATTGATAAAGTGGTTCAATAAATTTGAAATTCCTTTGAAAATTAGTTTATGAAGTTCATGAACATCCCTAGAAAATTTCCTGTGTTTGCAATAGTTTTTCATCAACTACTAGTTCCCTGAAGAAACAAAACAAAATATTGCTTGAGGAGTTTAAATTTTGTTTTGTATCCCTCTCCCTTTCCAGCCACGGCCTTTTCTGAAACAATTTATAATTACGCTTAGCTCTAATGTATTATATATTTATCTAATATTGGACCAAATCCTTGAACAATGAACGATCTATGCCATTGTAGTCTCTAAATGTAGTCACTATGTAGTTGTCAACATTCTTCTCCATGACGCAACGCTTTTATCCAATCATAGGTCAAAAAATAAACTCTATAATTCATGTATGTAGTTTGAAGACCTGCAGCTATACACATTTTGTTCTTGATTAAAATACTTATTGACTTGAATTTCAAAATAATTCGTGAAAAATTTGATACACTTCGTCTATGTAATTTATTAATAAAAATTCTTGCAATTTTAATTTTATTATCAAGCACAGGCCTACCAAAAATTATATCAATCAGTAAACAAAAAGAGAGCGGTTTGCATACATATTTTTCAATTTTTGAAGAATAAATTAATGAATTTCATGCACACAATTACAAATTAAAAAAATGTATTTATAGAACGCCCTATAAGTAACTTATAATACATGCACATTAGGTTATACGTAGAATCTACAAATATTTTTTATTTAATTATTTTTCATTCTAACAACCGTAGGATTTATAGAGTGAATTATCGAGTCTACGATACCCTAACTGAAAAAGGACACTGAGAAATAATTGTATTTAGCGACTGAGAAACTGCCCAATTCAAAACAAATATCTAAATATTAGCGTGTGTTCACGGTAAACGACAAAGTTAAATATTATAATGACTACTTTATTGCCGCTCCTTTGTGTACGTTCTATGATCTGAACAAATATCGCAGCTACATGTATTCTCTTCGTAACAATGTGTACACTTTTGTTGTTGTTTATTCAAAATGCATAAATGGAAAATCAAAGTTTTTAAAAATATCACTTTTCAAGCACTGGCTTCTTGAAAATGGCAACAAACGATTTTCAAAATCAATTGAAGATTAGAGATAAAACAATATTGAACAAGAATTTTATATATACTACTATTAATATATAAAATATGTCAATATAAGTATATTAATATATACAATATGAACTTCAGTGGGGACAAACAGACCATCTTACTTTATCATTGTCAATTACACTGAAAAGCAAAATATAAACAATGAATAAGCATGATGGAAACATTTTTTTCTGTGAAGTTTACAAATTTACAATTGGTGTATATTTGGTTCGAATCACTGTACTCGAAATTTATTAAATTTAAAGGAATTTCTAAAATTCGTACAAAAATTAACTTAAACAGTCTCATAATATAGTTATATATATAGTTATAATATATAATAATAGTGAAATGGAAAATGTTACAAAATCGTGTTGATTTAATAACCTTTCCCATTCGCAACGTTTCGTGTTTTGATATACTCGAATTGAAATTCCTTAGGTCTATTTCAATTTGCTCAAGTTCTCTTGTATTTTCTACATTTTCGAAGAGTTCAAGAGTTCAAGTGTTCAAGAGTTCAAAATTTTTTGCGATTATCTCCAGAATCGTTTGAATAAAAGAGGTTTTGGTTGGATTAAGAGTTCCAAAACGCAGACGGGAAACGCAGCTTCGGAGCGAGTTGAGAGACAACGAAGTTATGGATTCGTCAATCGATTGACGGATTATTAACTTCAATTTGAAGGTATTGATTCACTAAATTGTCTCAATAAATTAGCTTCTCTCACTATTTCATACGAATAGAGGAGCATCGTTTTGCTTTTACTCTTGACGAGGAACATGTACATTCTGGTCATGATCCTGCTCATCATCGTCCGAAGAGCGTTCAGATAAATATAGGAGATCAGTGCCTAATGACCATATATATAGTTCAGTTTTATGATACCATTCATAAGCAAGAGATATGGGCAGGTAATCTCATTTCTCTTCAGGACTATTTCAAGTATATAACTTTGTACATCCCTGAAAGTGTAGATAAATCTCATTTATCTAAAGATTACGTGTATTCAATTCTATGAGCAAATAATTTCATAATTCAAAGATATCCGAGTAATTTTCCCTCATCGAAGATTTTTGGGAAAGAATCATTCTACTCGGAGATATGAATGACTGGATTGGTGTGCAACGCGAAGGTACCGACAGAGTACTTGGCCACTTCGGAGATCCAAAAACGAACGAGTAATGAGGTTAAATTGATTAGCTTATGCCTAGGAAAAGGCTATTTTATTACAAATACTCGATTTAGAAATTAAAATAACCGCATGTACGAGTATACTTGGCGCAGAGGCAAAAGCCACAGTATGATTGATATTGTTGTAGCGGATGAGATACTAAGAGGGCTAGTGAGAGATACGAAGGATATGAGAGGCTCTGAATGTAGAATGGATCACTACATCATAGTTTCAAAAATGAAACTAGGTAAAGGATAGTGAAGAAGAGGAATTAACAATAAGTAGAAGCAATCGCAAGTTGAACTAGAGAATTTGCAGAAACCAAAAGATAGAATTAGGCAATAAAAATGTGGAGGGTGCATTTGTAATTCTACGGGATAACATCTTCAAAAGTGTATGTGAAGTGTGCGGTACTGCAAATGTAAGAAGAAAGAGTGAAGATATTCGGTGTAATAAGGAGAGGACTGGACTAGGAAATGATGATAGGGATAAAAACAGAGAAGCAAAATATTAGTCAAAGTAAGCAAAGATAAAATCAAAGCTTGAGAAGATAAAGAAATGCAAAATGATATTGAAGGAAATTAACTATTTTGAAAATGGGTTAAGGAGAATAGAAAAGGAAGTATTAGCACTGTGAAAGACTGTGAAAGACTGCATGAGTAATTTTTCAAAGAAATTGTATGGGGGTCAGGCTACGGAGCATAATAACTATGACACAGAAGAGGATACGTTAGACAATTCTGTTGTAGGTGCCAAAAGAAGAATCGATACTCGTGACGCATATCCGTAATTAACAAATTGAAGGATGCTGAACCTGCTGGCGTAGAAGTTATCACCGCTGAAATGCTTAAGAGCGGTGGCGAATATTTGTTTGTGTGGCTGAGCGAATTTATGAATATGATTGCTGAGAACAGTGAAGTTCCAAATGATTGGAGATAGACGATTATCGTTTCACTCTACAAAGAAGACAGTAATAAACGTCTTCGCACTAATTATATAGAGAATAGCCTACTAAGTATCGTGGGAAACATATTTACAAAAATTCCTATCGGTACGGTCACAAGAATAAAAAAAGAAGGAATCCGGGAAATCCATTGTGGATTTATGTCAGGGAAATCACGTGTGGTTCAGATATTGAGCAAGGCGTTAGACTTGGCTCACAGTGTTTCAGGAATTGATTTTCGCGAACAAATTATGCATAAATATTTATGATTAAACATCATAAAGCTTCAAACCACGTTCGATTTTCATATCAAAAACAATTAGTTTCAAAGAAAAATCAAATCTGGGTATTTGTTTGTAAATATCTTTAATAATAACATTTTAGTTTAGTAGAGGAATTTTTTATATTTGGTTTGTATTTCAGAACGAATAGTAAAATAGAAAATGTTACAAAATCGTGTTGTTTTAATAACCTTCCTATTTGCAACATTTCGTGTTTTGATAAACTTGTTTTAATTATTGAAGATAGTCCTAAATAAATAAAAATATTTATCTAGCTTAAACGTTAAGTGAAGATGTAGACATAACTTTCCCAAAGCACCATCGGGTTTGAGGAATCTCATCATGATACTCGCATTTCGCGCTCGACATTGCTTGAGATTAGTTTAAATGTCAGGAAATCGACATTTCGTGTTGTATTTTAATGCTCAGCTGGAAAATTGTAAAATAAAGCGAGAGAGAATTGGAGAAAATGCACACATATCAAATACTTTTCCGCATAAATTGGCGGTATGTGAGAAACCATGAGAGAATCTCAATTTCATACAAAATTGCTAAAAATATATGTCTTGAATTGGCAATACAGAAATTTTCAAGTTTTGAAAGCGACATGAGTAACAAAAGTATTTTTTTACGAATATTTCAATTTGATTAATGTCAGTTTAGGAGTGAAATACAGATATAAAATATTGTTACAGGCAATTTTGTAGGTCTTTTTAGGGAAGAAATATTGCTGCTAGAGCTTCCACTCTATTTTTCTTTGTTGAGGTATAGATTTGAAGCTTTGATTTTTTTATGGCGCTTTTCACGTTCAAAATAGAAACTTTTATTCCTATTAAAAAAAGGGTGGAAGGCAATTCTGTAGAACTTTCAGGAATTGATAATTGTGGTTTCTCATTTATTTATCGCATCTAGCGTGGTTTTGTGGAAAAGTTTAATTTTAATATCTCTCAGTTTTATTTTTCATGTTTAAAACAATAAATATTGGCAGTAGAAGGCTGGCTGACGAGGTTGACCGGTCTTTTTGTTCACAAAACAATGTACAAAAGGAAGTTTGAATAATAAATCCTCCTTCGAAAGTTATTTTGTCGCCAGACAACAGACAGACAGACATAGTTATGAAACAATAATAAACCTCCTATCAGTATGAAGAAGAAAGAGTCTCAGTCATGAGGTCCAAAATTATGTAAAGTTTTTATTATAAAATTTTTTATACATCTATATACTTGTTATTTTAAGCAATAACTGACACTGATCCTACTAGCTAATGAAAGAATGTATTCTACATTCTTAAAATTATTTCCGCTAAATATTAGAGAGAACATGATTATTTTAAAAACTTTTGTAGTTTGAATTGAATTTAAATATATTATATATTTCAGATAAAGGCTCCATGAGGTAAATGTCATAGTTTGGGCGAATGCTTGGATACTATAGGTAAATCCGTGGCAATCGTAAAGTTAATGACACAACAGTGCTTGAAAAATTGCATGGTGCGAGTGTTTCATTGAAAAGTAAGTAATAATTATAAGCTTTTCAAATGGACTCGTCAATATAACTCAAAGTTGATGCATAATTCGTATATTACCTGCCTCCTTAATACGGACGAAAAAAACGGTTGGAGGAGTTTGGGCGAGTGTTTACAAACAACAAGGTTACATAAAAATTATGCTTTTTTTAGATAACAAGCACACTATTTCAATTCTTAAATCTTTCTCCTGTCATGCTGCTTGTTTTTTTTATACATTTATCTTGAATAATTAAGAAAAATGTACGCGAAATGATTACAATGACAATGTGACAGCCATTTTTTCCCGCCCTATTCGGGACAGCGTGAATTGGCTCTCAGCACAAATCCTTACATTCGCCCAAACTAGGACATTTACCTAATATATACAATTCATGAAAGAACATTCATCGGTGGAACTTTATTCTGCCTTTCAATGACGCGTTCAGTTTCTTTATCTTTATTAACAGTTTTATACATCAGATAGACACTTGAAAGATAATAAAAAGTATTCCGATGTTTTCTCTTACTACCCCTACCATGAATTCTTAAACACACGTTGTAATTTTTAATAATTCTGATGGTTCCATATGTAATAAGTCTAGCAAATATAGAAAACTTTGAGATCTGTGATCAACAATCTTCTTCTCATCACTCTCTTCATTTTAAAGGACAAACAAAGCGTCCTTATTGCAGAGAAGTGATAGAAGTTAGTATATATAGCAGTAATTCATTGTGTTAGTTCATACGAAATTCTTGTAAAATCATTCTTCTGTTCTCTGTCATTCTAGCTGCTCAGAAATAATGAAGACTTTTACTGAAATTTCACTCCTAACGTTCATCAGTTTCTTGCATTTTGAAGGCAACTATAATACAGAATTAAAATTAATATATATATGATAAAGATGACATATGTTCTCAAACATGTTTGCTAAGAGTTTCCGGCTAGAGCTCTTCGTTCCTAAAGTGTCCAGCTTTGAGATTAAGTAATTTTCTTGATCCAAAGTTATATCTGACAAGGCTATAATTAATTGTGATATGTTCAAACTATCTACTATTGCGGAATTTATCGTAAGACTATCCCATTTTCATTTCCTCCAGGATCAAAATTATGGAAAATTACCTACTACTAGCCCTAGGCACTGTACTTGAACAATTAATCTTACGGATGATTCCTTAATTCTAGGTCATGCCTAATTTATTATGAAATTAGGAGTCTGCTCTACATTGTGTACTTCAAAATCTAGAAAACGAAAAAAAATGTGAGTTTCGAAAGTGTGCCCAAATGTGGTCGGGTTAAAAAAAAGAGTTGAAGTAAGACATAGAATACTGGGTTTTCCAACTTACCTCGAAAACTTGATTTTGACAAAAATATATAACCTTCCATAAGAAAATGACCAAATTTGTCGGTATGAAGCTGCGTTAAGGACATCTAGCTTGATGGATTTTTTAAAGCTTGAGGCCAAAAAAGAAACCTCAGGGTTGAAAACAAGGAATTGGGGCATATTTGAAGACAGAATTCCGAAAAACTTCCAGTTATTACCAAAACATAACTACTGAAACAGCAGAACTTCGAACTCGAGTTCTCGAAAATTAGACTGTTTTGGAACTGCACCTACCAATATTTTAATGTGAAAGCGTAGAAAAAAGAAGAACATTTTTAACAGATGCCATAGGGTGAGTCAAAAAAGAACTGAGAATCGAAAACAGATGCACACACACACACAGACACACACGCGCGCGCGTATATATATATATATATATATATATATATATATATATATATATATTGTAACACGCGGGTTTAGTGATATATGCTAATTGAATAATTACTTATCCTCGCCTTTAACTGTCGATTATCCTCTGAATAATCTTTGTAATCTAATGAATATACAGTAAGACACGGGAGAAAGAATAAAGCTTATTTTCCCAAAAAAGTCTGCTTTATTCAAAAACCCTAGACTAACCTGTCTTTTACAAAATCAAATACATGCTACCCTATGCTATTATGAGGCCCTAAAACCAACCACTGCTATTATGTGCACTAATATGTTTTATCTACGTCCTGTGCCACGTTCTTCATTTTTTTATATTTTTGTATTATTAGTGAGATCATTCTATCGAGCCTTTAATTTACATCGGTATCTGATATAAGATTTGTTACAACACTATTCTTTCAACAGTGCTCATACTATCTAAATCCCTAAATGTTATTTACCAACAATGGTTATAATTCTAAAGAAATATGTAAGTAATAAGTGAAGTAATATTCGATGATTTTTCTAGAGAGTATAATGTGATCGTCCGTTTTCAATTCACTAATATTTAGATCGCACTGTCCAAAAGTAGCCCCTTCCATATGTTTTCTCATATTTCACAATTTGAACTTCGCGTACTAGCGCTTCTTTCACATAAGACATCAATTTGGTTTTCTGCACTATGCAGTTTTTAAAGCCACTATTTTATTCAATAGGCTAAATTCAAGGGAGCATGGCACAAAAATATCACTTGCACATTTATTACACTCTTGCTCGAAACTGTTCTAACACCTGGCTGTTTTCAAATCCCTAGCATTTAAACGGGGAAGCGAGACATTTAGATTTATAAAAGGCTTATGGGCAAAGACAATAAGTCATAACGCAAGAGAATCAATGTTTAGGTAAAGCAGAAAGGGAAATTTATTTATTGATTGAGGATTGAGGAAAGTAGAGGCATTTTAAGAGTTTTCCTGCTTCCCCTTTTCCCGATAGAATTTATATTTATTTTGTGTAATGACCCGATGACCGTTTATCAGAGCGTGAGTGGCAATTTCGATTTTCTTAGCCAGTATCAGAATTATGCTTCCGGTCTGCCCATGAATAGAAATTTTATCTTCTGCCCAATTTATTTGCAATTTTATGTTTCTTAAACTAGTTGGTGAGAAGAAAAGTTCACGCCGCTTGTCAACATACGAATTACAAAATTCAACGTGCAAATAAACGATCCCACCTTTACAATTCAATACTCCTGAATATAATCAGATTTCTTTGATTTTCGCAATGAATTTTGATTTAAATAATCATTCCATTTTTCTTTAAATTTGTCTTAATGAAAACCACGTGCTCGGAAAATCCTTAAATTCAAACAAACATACTCGAAGAATACAAGGAATCCTTCCGAAGAAAGATGGTCTTTTACTAGACCAGGTCTTGAAGAAGATCTCCAGGTTGCTCTTAAAAGGTATATTTCTGAAGTATCAACTGAAAGTAGGCTCTCGGTAATCACCTTTCGTGGAGAGAGGGATGTGGCCAGTGGTGGAAGGCTTAGCTTCCTGTTGCCCACAAGTTTCTCTCCTGAAATCCTTGCTCTAGGAAGGCAAGTTTCTTTCTGACTCTCTTCTGTTGCGCAAATGAATCCTTCGACTTCGCGATCTCTCGCGCCTCACTTATGACTTGTGAGGTCATAGTGGGAGTCACTCGCGCTTACATTCTTACTTTCCTCCCTACGCATGGAAACCTCACAGGCCCTTTTCATATATCCTGTGCTGTTTGCCAATGCCCAGACACTGCTATGTAACCCACATGTTACATATGCCCCCACCCCCCTTGAACTTTGAACGACGGTTTTAAACTAATTTTATCTCCCTTAGAGTGGGCATGTTATTTAATGAAGATGGACAGAACTCATTAATATAAACCTCAAGAGCTAATCCGTCGTTAACATTTCAAGCGCCTATATACAGGTACTTCCCCATTGTTGTTATCGGGATGCCGCCGGGGGTTCTTTTCTTCGTAGAACCAGCAAGGTGTTATTGGCCAGTCCTGCGCTGGTGTCCAGTGGCGGTAATATCTTCCAGATCTCGCTGTCCTCCGATGTGTGTAGTCGTCAGGGGGTCTCCTCGTTCGGCTTGAGGCATCGTCTTACTCCGCTTGCTGTTGCGGGATTATCCGAGGTTCCTACTCTGGCGTTCTGGTGATTTATGGTCCCCGCGTTCTTAATGATTTGTGGCACTGGTAGATTTTCGAGGAAGATTATTTTTCTTTTTTCTGCTCGAAGCAGTTTCCACGCTTTCCCTCGGTTTGTATTTGCGCATGTCATTCGCGTGGACCTGGCCCCTCTCTCGGTTCGACGCTTCGTTCCACAGTAGGTACACATTCCTGGCAAGCCTCTTCCTTATTGGGTACGGCCCTTCGTACAGTGCCAGGAATTTCGCAACAGTGCCAGTGACTGCATTTGACACCTTGAAGGCTTTCGCTAGTACCTGCTCGCCGATTTTAAATTCAATGTCTTTTTTGTTCTTGTTTATTTGATTAATGCGTTACTCTTTATTATGCTTAATATTCTCTCGCAGTACCATGGACTGTTCTTCTCAGTTGACTTGCGGTGGTGGGGGTCCTTTTTGGCAGAAACGCAGCCCACCATCTCTTTGGTTGATGGCCCCAAAGTGCTTCGTATAGTGTCGAGTCCGTGGTTTCATGGTACGATTCGTTTATTATTGTCTCTACATTTTCCATTTGCGAGTACCATGTCCCATGTTTATCTGGGGGTAGCAGGGTCCTGAAGAGTCGGGCCAATTCGCGATTTACCCTCTCCACCATATTTGCTTGAGGGTGGCGAATTGAGGTGAGTATCATCCGTATTCCCTTTTCTTCTAAGGCTTTTTGCCACCTGCGACTTGTAAATAGCATACCCCTATCAGATAGAACGCAGTGGGGTTTTCCAATTTCTTCACTAAATACATCGATTTTTTTCACTGCTATCTAGCTGGTCGCTTTCCTAATTGGATAGAGTTTTGTATTTTTAGTAAAGGTGTCGATCACGACTGAGAGATGTTCATAGCCATATTTGGTTTTGGGTGATGAACCGAAGAAGTCAATAGATAATTATTTTAAGGGTCCCGCTGATAGGATTGGTTCCATTATTGCTTGAAAAGCCTCAGTGGAGATTTTATGACGCTGGCATGAGTCACACGTCGATATCAGGTTACGTGCCATTTTTGCCATACGTGGACAGGGAAAGGCTTCCCTCAGTATCCTATGAGTCTTTTTCGCCGCACGGTGTCCATGTGTGGCGTGACATTCCTACATTAGTGCTTCTGCTAATTTTTCAGGTACGAATATCCGGTGTGTTGCTCCATCCGTGTGGTATAAATTGTCATTTCCAATTTTGTACCTTGCTTCATTCTTTGGATTTCGTAAGACTTGACGTTCAATTTCTTGAATCTTCTTGTTTTCCTTCTGTGCCTGTGGTATTCGTTTTATTTCTCTTCCTATTTCTGGAGTCTATTCATAACTTAGTGTATGAATGGTTACTGGAATCTCACCCCGCCCTTTTCTAGAGGCTTCCTCTGCATTCAGTCTGCTTAGCACATCTGCCATGACGTTCTTCTTTCCAGACAGGTGCTCGATCCTCATCTGGTAATCCTAAATGGCGGGGATCCACCTGGTGAGGCGTGCGCTGACAAATTTGTAGGTTTTGAGGAATGTCAACGCTCGATGATCGGTTCGATTAACGATCTCCGCCCCTTGCAGGTAGGTGCTGAACTTCTGTAATGACCATACAATGGCCAAGAGCTCCTTCTCAGTTGTGAAGTAGGCAATCTTAGGTCCTTTCAGAGTCCTGCTGGCTAGAGTAATTATCTCCTTTTCATTCTTGTTGTTTAATTGGTATGATACAGCTCCCAAGGCATAATTGCTGGCGTCTATCTCCGGTTAATATGGTTTTCTGGGGCCCGGAAAGTATAGTAGTATGGACTTTCCAAATAATCGCTTTATGTGCTCGAAGCTATCTAGTGCCGCTTTATCCCAATTCCATTCAACTCACTTTTTCAGTGATTGGAGAAGGGGTACGGTCTCTGCGGCATGTCTCTTACTAAATTTGGAATAAAATTTAACTAGTCCAAGAAATCCACGTAATTGATTCACGTTCCATGGTGCCAGGAACTCCTGGATGTTACCAATTTTGTCAGGGTCTGGTTTGATTCCTTGAGTTGTTAATATAAAACCAAGGAATTTGGTCTCTCCTTCAAAAAAATTAGATTTGTTCAGATTGAGGGTTAGGTTATTCTTCGCTAATCTTTCCAGTAGCTCATTAAGGTGTTTGCAAGTGCTGTTGGTTTGATTCTGAAGTGACAAGCGTATCATCAACGAATGTTATTATATGATCGCCGATCCCTTGGAGTGCGTGATCGTGTCGCCGTACTAGCGCGACTGTGCTAGTTTTGAGGCCGAACGGAAAGACCCTACATTCATAACTTTTGCCACGGTGTTGGAAGGCAGTGTATTGTCTCGAATCTGGGTGGAGTGGCACTTGCCAAAAACTACTGGTCATGTCCAGATTGGACATGACATTAATGCCTCTGCACTTTTGAAATAGAATCTCGGCTGGTTCAGGGCATTCCCAGTCCTTGATTAATATTCCGTTGAGTTTACGTGCATCAAGACACAGCCTTATAGTGCCGTCTTTTTTTACTACCGGCACTATAGGGTTTATGTACGGGCTATCGGATCGCTGGATAATACCCATTTTTTGCATCCGATGAATCTCCTTCTCTACCTTTGCACGGTGGGCCATGGGTATAGGGTAGCTTCGACCGATGAACGGTTGTTCCTCCTCAATCTTGGGCACGTGCTGGTAACAGGTCAGTAGGCCAGGTTCTTTTCGAAACACCTGTCGATGGCCCCATAGAATAGAGCTTAACTGTTCCTCTTCCAGCTGACTCAGGTCGGCAATTTCTGCTACCTTTTCTCGTACTTCGACCCGTGCTATTTCGGTGGGCAGTGCACATTGCATTTGTAGTTGTGAGGGATTTGTAGACTCTACTGTTTCGTTCTTTCCTTCTTCCTGGAGCTGCATAGCGTTAATTGTCTGCTTTTCTCGTTCATCATGATCGTCGTCTCGAACAATTCTTAGAGACGGGCTTTATGCTCGTCTAACATGTCTATGCCAATAATACATATTCTTGACAGGCGAGGTACTATTACGAAAGCCATTTGTATCTTGATGTTACTAATTTGCACGTCAGCATATATTTGTTTACTGAGTCGTGTTGGCTTGCCCCCCATGTGTCTAGTTACCGCAACACCTGCGAGCGGTAGGCTTGGGTACCTGTTGCGTTCTCTGTTTTGGTTAAGAAATTCCTCGAAAATACAAGTAATTTTTGCACCAGTATCTATTAACGCTTTTGTTACAATGCCTCCTGCTTGGAGGTTTGTTGTGTAACATTTGGATCTCGGTTTTTGTATCATCTAGGGTGCCTCCTCTAATAGTTCTTCTCTTGTGTTTACAAGCATGTGGGTGCGATATGTTACTGTCTAAGGTGCCACGTCAATCTCTGTTGTTAACGATTCTATTGACATGGCCCTTGCTCGCTTCCTGTGTCTACTATGGTTTCTTTTGGCAGCTCTTCTTTCTCTTGATCGTCATCATTGGTTTGAAAGTCTAACTCCATGTTTGAGACGTTGTACTGTGGTGAGTTGGGTCGTTGTCTCCGTGATCGCTCTTGAGAGGATAGTTGCCCCCCCCCCCACTCCCTGTCCTTTTTGACTATTGCTGCCACCTTGAATTCGTCCAGTATCGTTGGTCTGTGGATTCTGCTAGTTGTTTTGATAGTTGTTTCCACTACGTGGATTATGGTTGTCTCTATTCGATGGCTGCCACGCACCTTGCATATTGTTACTGTTTTCTGTTCGGTAATTGTTTTGGTTTCGCCATTGTCGTCCCTCTGAGGCTCTATTATTAGTACTGCCGATCTTATCGAATTCTTTCAGCAGTTCAATCAGTTGCTCGCAGTCATGAATGCCTCTTCCCACTATCGCATTTTTTTCGTCATTATAATGACGAGCCAGTTATTGTATTATTTCTGTAGAGTCTGGCGGTGAGAGTTCGTTCACAAAAACGATAATTTTCCTGGCGTATTCTATATTCTATATTGGCTTGGTAATAACCGAACTCGAGCTTCTTTTTATTCTCGTGCTGAGTTCGCTCGTTCCAATATCGTTTTCGGGATTTAGCCATGAATGTTTCTAAACTCGTTACTTCGTTTTTTTATAATACACCACCAATCTCTTGGGGGTCCTGATAGGGATTTTTCTATTAAGTAAACTGCATCGCAGGCTCTCGGGTGTACAGCTTCCCAATATTGCTCTAGTTGTGTAAGGTAGCATATCGGGCTTCCCTTTCCGTGGAACCCAGGGAGAATGTATTTGATATTGGGTTGGTGTGGTATAATTTGGCCACCCTCTCTCCTTATAGATTCGTCGGTGATTCTTTCCGATACTCGGGCGTGGGCGGTCTCCAGGCGATTCAGTTGGGCCTGCTTTCTCAGCCTCCTTTCTTCTAGTGCCTTGGTTAGGTTTGTGGTTACCTCCAATGAACGTTTTAGGCTGCTTTGCATGGCGGTTATTCGGTCCTGTACCTCCTTGTCCCGAACGGCAAGCTGTCCCTCCCTGTAGTTCTTCTCCTCCTCCAGAATTCTCTTAGTGGTTTGTTCTAGTTCTTGGAGGCGGAAATTTATGAAGTCATATGGGCTCATGGGTGTCTTCTGGTTTTCTTGTGGTGTTAGTGTTTTGATTCTTTCCATTACCATGTTTGTAATGGTAATGTTCAGATCTTCTTGACTGATATCCATCACCGTGTCGTTTTTCTTCTGGGCTCTTAAGGATCTCAAGTAATTTTTACTCATTTTGTCGTTGATTTTTCACGATCTCGAAATGTTTAATTGTCTCTTTGTTTTCACTTGGGGTGCGTTTATTGAGTCTGATTTCCAGTGCACTTTCTCCGGGATGTGATTTCACTTCTTTTTTTACCCTTATTTAGGTATTTGTCAAGGGCCCGCATGCCTTGAGGTATCTGTTTTTGACTCGTAGGCGGAGGTAATTGTATTTTTTGAAAATTAGGGTCACCTTTAAAAAACGCGTTTATAATTTCCCTATGGTCCATTAATGACCCTCGTACATACAGCTGACCTAATTCCTAAGCTTTATTCTTTTTTAGGACTCCTCGTGTCGATTATCCTCCGAATAATCTTAGTAATCTAATGAATATACGGTAACACACAGGAGAAAGAATAAAGCTTATTTTCCCAAAAAAGTCTGGTCTATTTTAAAAACCCTAGACTCACCTGTCTTTTACAAAATCAAATACATGCTAAAGCTCATGCTATCATGAGGTCCTTAAACCAACTACCCCTATTATGTGCAAAAATATGTTTTATCTACGTCCTATGCTACGTTCTCTACTATTTTATCTTTTTGTAATATTAGTGAGATTATTCTATCGAGCCTTCAATTTACATCGGTATCTAATATAAGATTAACTACAACACTATTCTTTTAACAATGCTAATACTATCTAAATCCCTAAACGTTATTTACCAACAATGGTTATAATTTTAAAGAAATATGTAAGTAATAAGTGAAGTAATATTCGATGGTTTCTAGAGAGTATAATATCATCGACCGTTTTCCATTCACTAATATTTAGATCGCACTGTCCAAAAATAGTCCCTTCTATATGTTTTCTGATATTTCACAATTTAAACGTCGCGTACTAGCGCTTCTTTCACACAAGACATCAATTCGGTTTTCTGCACTATGCAGTTTTTAGAGTCACTATTTTATTTAATAGGCTCAATTCAAGGAAGCATGGCACAAAACTATCACTTGCACATTTATTTCTCTCTTGCTCGAAACTGTTTTAACACCTGGCTGTTCTCAAATCCCTAGTATATAAACGGGGAAGCGACATATGTAGATCTATAAAAGACTTGTGGGCAAAGACAATAAGTCATAACGCAAGAGAATTAATGCATAGGTAAATCAAAAAGGAAAATTTGTTTATTGATTGAGGATTGAGGAAAGTAGAGGCATTTTACGAGTTTCCCTGCTCTTCTTTTTCTCGATAGAATTTATATTTATTTTGTGTAATGAACCGATGATCATTTATTGAAGCGTAAGTGGCAATTTCTATTTTCTCAGCCAGTATCGGAAGTATGCTTCCGATCTGCCTATAAATAGTAATTTCATCTTCCGCCCAATTTATTTGCAATTGTATGTTTCTTGAACCGGTTGGTGAAAAGAAAGTTTCACGCCGCTTGTCAACATACAAATTACAAAATTCAACGTTTTAAAGAAAACTGAGTGCTCAGAAAATTCTTAAATTTAAACAAACGTACTGAAGAATACAAGGAATTCTCTCGAAGAAAGATGGTCTTTCTCTAGACCGGGTCCTAAGAAAGATCTCCAGGTTGCTCTTAAAAGTTATCTTCCTGAAGTATGAACTAGGAGCAGACTCTTGGCTACTAACTTTCGTGGAGAGAGAAACGTGGCCAGTGGTGGAAGGCTCAGCTTCCAGTTACCCACAAGTTGGGGGGCAGAAAATGCGCATGGCCGGTCACAGGAGAGTGATATGTCACAGCCCTTCTCCCTCTCCAGCAGTTTGAGAAGGGCGACAATGGATGTGACCGGTCACAGAAGAATGATTGGTTATAGCTCTCACCCCTTACTAGGAACTGGGAGGCAGGAGATTCGGGCGACGGGTCACATGAGAGTATTTCGTCTCAGCCCTTTCCCCTTTCCAGGAGTTGGGGGCAGAAATTGCACATGGCCAGTCACAGGAGAGTGATTGGTCACAGCCCTTTTCCCTTTCCAGGAGTTGGGGTGGGGCAGGAAATGCGCATGGCCAGTCACAGGAGAGTGATTGGTCACAGCCCTTTTCCAGGAGTGAGGAGGGAGGGAATGTATGTGACCAGTCATGGGAGAGTGGACGGTCACAGCCTTTTTGGAAAAAAGTTTTGAATAGAAGTTATTCCTCTCAATAAAATGCAACTTTTTGTGAAAAAAAAAATTAATTTGACCAGTAACTGTTGAAGAAAAGCCATTTATATATATATATATTTTTTTTTTCAATACACATGATTTTCTAACGCACGTGAGATGTATTTTGGCCACCGAAATACAGCAAAGAGAGTAAAAAATTTGATCATACCTTGTTGCTCGCAATTTTCACGGCTGCAAGTATTGGAGTGGACATTTTCGATAAAATATTGGAGGGGACATTTCAGCCCTAAATTGGACATAACTTTTGCGCGAACTGCAATATTGACTTAATCCATGGCAAACTTCTTCAGACCAACATACTGTTTAATTTTCGTGAGCATAGAAAAGTGCGCTTCAAGAAGACTTGAAGTAAGGTACGATGACGGAGGGGACACTTTTTCGACAAATTAAAAATTTTGGATATTTGAATGTGATAGTAGCACATCTTTTTCATTCATATGGTGTCTGTCCGATGCCTAAATGTGATGAAAAGTCAAAGGATTTTTGACCTGGGTAGCCGCGCCCACTTTCCACATCTGTATACGAGATGTGACTATTAAATGACCGGACTGATTTTTTTGCTGCTTGATTGGGACCTTAGCAACAACAAGCAGGGTCTGATATTGATATGTGCCCCCTCCTCCTTTCCTCCTAATTTCAGCTTTGTACGACCCTTAGTACGACAGTGATCTTTGTTCGATGTTGACCGTCTACCTGAGCTTCGCCGGAATTATGTTGCGTGTGAAAGTAGAACAGCGCGTCAACGTGAAGTTTCTTGTGAAACTTGGAAAATCCGCTACAGAAACGTATTATTTGTTGAAAGAAGTTTATGGTGATGAGTGTCTATCTCGTACTGAAGTTTTCGATTTGTTTAAAACATTTAAGGAGGGAAGGGATGTCATTAAGGACGATTCACGTCCCGGCCGTCCTCGCACATCGAAAACCATCGGTAACATCGGAAAAGTGAGTTAAATTGTTCGAACAAATCGTTACCTAAACATTCTAGCAATTGCTGACTCAATGAATATCGATAAAGGAACCGTTTGACAAATTTTAAATGATAATTTGCACATAAAGAAGTTTGAGTTGAAATAATGTCGGCATTGCTCACTTCTGAGCGAAAGAATACTCGAAGAAACGATTGTGCTGACATTCCAGAGAACATCGAAAATGATCCAAAGGTTTTGGAAAATATAATTACTTGCGACAAATCATAGTTTTCTTCAATACGACCCTGAAACTAAGTGCCAATCCATGCATTGAAAGAGTCTCAGTTGACCGAGACAAAAGAAAGCACGGAGTAGCAAGTCGAAATTCAAAGCCATGATGGTATTTTCTTTGATATCCGAGGACTTGTTTACATTGAATGCGTACCTGAAGGTCAGACTGTTAACCAGATGTACCAAATGTTTCCGAAGTTCAAGTCTGAGCTTACAGGAACTAGATTCGAGTCGGTGGATGCTGTGAACTCCAGAATTTGAGATTGAATTGACTTACATCAAACAACATGAAAATTATTTTGGAACCGGTCTTCATTTTGAAGAGATACTTAGTATAATAACGTTCTTTAAATCTCATTACCTGTAATGGCTTCTGAGATACATCATTTGCCTGACTTTCTTGAAGAAACGAAAATTGAACTTATGCAGTTATAGCCGCTTACTCCACACTTATTTTACCATTTTCAAAGAATTCCCACATAAATTTTGTAAACATCATTTAAAATTTAAAAAAAATGAATTCATAGAACGCCCAATTATTAACTGATATAATACATGAGCATTTTGTTGTGCGTGAAATGTACACATTTTTCATTTTATTATCTTTCATTTTTGAAATTTGAGGATTTATAGTTTAAGTTATCGAGTCAACGATACCTTAACTCATAAATGACACAAAGAAATAATTATATTTAGCGATTAAGAAATTGACGACTATAAAATATATTAAAAAATGATATCTGCAAACGTCAATATCTAAATACACTCATCTCGCGTAACTGTGACGCTCGATCTTGTACCTGCTACACGATTGTTCACGCTTGAATGCTTCTATCTCCCCCCTAAGCGTCCCTTGATACCCAATACTCAAGGTCTTCGCTCGGACAGTCAGCACCGTATTAGGAGTCATTTATAACGCGACTCTCCAGGCGTATACTTTTGTACGTGTGCCGGGTTCAGAGACTTTATATGCGGTCCTGAGTGTTTACTCACTCATCGCTTTACATCCGGTTGAAACTCGATTTTAATAGCCCCCGTTACTGTGCTGACTAGACCCGAACCCGTCACAGTTGCGCGAGATGAGTGTATTTGCGTTTATTCACTGTGATTGGCGAGGTTGAATATTGTAATTAATAGTTCATTTCAACTCCTTTGTACAGTTGCTTTGATCGAAGTAAACATCGCATCTATATGTTTTTTCTTTGTATCAATGTGTATTGTTTTGCTGTTGTTGAATCAATTGTTTATTTAATTTTTTTTAGAGATTAAGAGTTCCTTCAAGAGTCTGGCATCTTCAAGAGGCATCTATCAAGGAATGATATTTAATCTATTTGATATGCTATAATTTTCGCGATAAGAAGGTGTGCAATAAATTTAATTCAAATTACACTCAAACCTCGGTTTCAGTCCAGTGTCGGGGGTTGTCTTCAAATTGTTTTGGTCCCGAATCGAGGGACCCGAACGTAAGCAGTCAGGACAGTCAGAACCATTTCCTAAAATTACGCAATTTCCGAGCGTGAGTTTGAGCCTGCGTTCCCGCGCACTGCGCCTTTGTGTATACGCTGCTGGTGTTTCACGCTTAGTTGAATACCGTGTCTCGCCCTGCGCACCAGAGACACTGCTTGGGCCAGCCGTTCTAGAAAGGCCGAAACCGGGAAGACTGAAACCGCGGCTTGAGTGTAATTTGAATTTCTGTGGTTGAGAGGCAGAAGATCTTATCTTTATCTATATCTGTCATGATTTCGAGACAAATGAGGTCGAATGTTCTCTCAATTCTGTAGAATTGGTGATATAAAAAATATATTTTCACATTAAGACTCTAAACCTATTTTTCATTGCATTTTCTAAATATGATGTGTACATTTGGCAAAAAGTAAAAGAAGTTAAAAATGCCAGTAAAATCTTTTTTTTTCTAGATGGTTCGAGCAGCTTCAAATTGTTTTTATGTCAAGATGATATGAAGTGTTATCCATAACATAAAATTTGAATTAAAAATAAAATATACTAACATAGGCTGACTCCAATTTTTGAAATGGGTATTTTTATAAAATTAATTCATACTTCAAATGTATAGTTGCTGAACCCGGCACCTTAGTATTTTCACAATATATGAAAAATTATCAAAACATCGATGCAAATGTATCAATACAGCACACAATACATAATTGTTAACTATTCGTGCAATTGAATATAGTGAGCAATACATAAAATTAAAATTGATTACCATAATAAAAATATCAACAGCTGTCATTTTTTGAGGTTATGTATCACTGACATTCCGAATTTGAAAATCATGCATTAGCCAGTAAATTTTTGTAAAATTAAAGTTATATTATTGGTACATTCAGTAATCAATCACTAGTGCATACGTTTTTAACAACTTACTTCAAAGGGGACTGGTCCCTTCAGCATTTCATTGAAAATTCGAGCTTTTTCCTGAAACATCATTGCCGAAATCGGTTGACACGTCTCGTTTTGCGTGGCGCCTGCCACGCGTATAATGTATCTCGAGCTTCGCGCTCAACATATTATGTGCCTCGCGCTACTACAACTTAAAGTGAGAAGAAAATTTTATAACATGTCAAACTGACTTACTCGTATACTAATAAACTCATACTGACGAAAATAATCAAGAGACAAAAACGCACGAAAAGCGAACGAAAAAATATATGAATTTCAATAAAGACAGAGAGCTCACCATACTTCATCATTGTTGACTGCACTGGACAGCAAAATATGAATAGTGAATAAGTGTAACGAAAAGTGTTTATCTTTCAAGTAAACAGTGTTTCGTGCGCAATCCCGTGTGAAAATATTTCGTCTTGGATTTCGTGTTGATGATGGGCAATTAAGACATGTCCAAGACTTGTTTAAGACGTCTGGGAAGTCTGGCTTATGAGACGGAGCCAGACTTTATTTATCTCTTGAACCAGGAAAAAGGTTCCCATTGCCTACCTGCCCTGGCGAAAAAGGTCTTCCTTATACCGTCATAATAGCTGATCCTTACTCATATTTAAACAATTTTGTGAATCTACTATACAACATGCACATTGAATGAATGCATATAATTTCATTTGTTGTTACAATAACACTTGTTTGGCGAGAATTCCGAAAATGTTTTCCATTTTTCCCTATTCCTTACGGTTTGGGAGATCATTATAAAAAACTACAATATTAATCTTTCTGGAGAAAATTTTAGATGGCTATAGTCGCGAAGACCCACAAATTCTGATTTTTTCACTTTTAAGTAGCCATTTTAAAAATTAAACAAAAAATTCATTAAAAAATTCAAGTCTTCTTTACCTGGTCCCTTCTTTATTGGCCTTTGGCCAAGACATAATAGAAATCCCGGTTCTACTTTATTCATTTGGGGTGGTTCCATGGACGAAGCACGAGCTCACAGCCCTCGATATCGCAACACGTAAAATCACGCATATGCATAAGAGATTGCGTATCAACTTGTCTGTTCTGCGCTTATACATCCCACACTGTAAAGGCGGGTGCGGATTTCAATGTCTTTATGACCGAGTTATCTTGGGTACAGCTCGCATCGTGACAAATCGGCATCCTGAAGAGATCTTTTACAGAAAATGGTCAGGAACCCCGAGATGATTGGCAAAGAAGCGTTCATTTTCAAAGCCGCGGAGAAGGCGGCCGAGATCCATGGCCTGGATCTTAACATCAGAAGTAATGAAAGTGCATTACTTCATCAAGATTCCTCACTCCTAGAAGCCCGAGTGAAAAAAGCAGAGATGAACGAATTCTTCGAACAGCTCCACGACAAGAGAATGCGCGGAAACTTTCACAGAAATGTTAAGGATCAGTTCTTATCGATGAAGTTGACGTTCGCTTTCCTTAAATCATCTGGACTTACTTCAGGAACAGTTTATTATCGCGTGTCAGGACGGTGTCATTTTCACCTTGGTTTACCGTAGCTGCATCTTATGTGAGGAAGCTCCCAGCGACAGATGCAGAGCGTGTCTCGTTCATTCTGTGCACCTACGGCACATACTGTCTGGGTGTCTCATTCACGCGGAAATGACGTATCTTCACAGGCATAACGCCTGTTGAGATAAATTTACCTAAGAATGCTCAAACTTAAGAGTGCCTCAACTTAAGAATGCTTTATTACTATTTTTGACGCTCTTATGGTGTTAGCCGCGACCCTGCCCTGCCGAACGTTTCCAGAGAGATAGACTTAATTGTCGAAAACGAGTTGTGCTGAATTTATTGGAATTTCCAGTTCCGGTTTCCATATTGAACACTCGAGGCCTGACATCTTACTATTTGACAGAGAGAAACGAATTATGTTTGTCATTGAATTCTCGGCTCTGGCCGACGCCATTATCACAGTCAAGAAGAAGTAAGAGGGGTAGAAGAATCGGGAACTCATAAGGGAGCTGCGGGGAATGTACCGAGAATATTCGGCTAAAACTATTGTCCTCGTTATCGGTGCTCTTGGAGGTGCGAAATCATTACTGGTTCGTAAACTCGAAGCCAAACCCGTGTGCCAGAAGAATGCTGTGGCAATTGCGTGATGGATGCGGAGTGCTGTCATTCTTGGATCGCTCCGTGTCCTCAATGCTCACCAGGGCTTCGCCGACCCTTCATCGTGATTCCATCATACAACGTGGTCGCCCATCTCACGGTTGCGAGGCGTGGCCATGTGTGTAATTAACACCGATTCTACTGGGAGCCAGTGTCATTCTATTAGATGGTGGTCGCTCCCAGGAGGACCCTGCGGTGTTTGTTTGACCGATTTTTTCAAAAAAATTGAATACGTGTTAAAAAGTAGGGCACGAGGATCCTGAAAAGTATAATTAATTCGAAATCGACTTATTATTGCCTCAATTCCGCGTGTTCGAAAAATGTGATTGAAGACACTATTATTTTCGTAATTTTTGAGTCCCCACAGTCAAATATTGTGAAATTTGCAAAACTGATGTATTCTTGAAATGTTCATTTCAATATTGTGCATTTTTGAAAATCTGACATTTGAAATTGATATTAAATATGAGAAATCGTTGCAATTTAAAAGTAGAAATGTCAAATTATCTATGTATTGAAAACTGTTCCTACATTCTCATCATTTATGATTGAGAAAGTATTAGTATCGACCAAAAATCCACAACACAGTTTTTCAACGGATTTCCACGAAATATCTCAGTAAACACGATAACGTTCCTTAACAAGAATTCCTTGAAGAACGGTTCTGGTCTTATTCATCGAAAATGCTATGCGAAAATTGAAAATTATCTATACATCGGAAACAGCTTTCCAACTTAAGAATATACGAAATAAGTGTAAAACACTTGACGTAGATGATTTTCAAATCAAACCCTCATAGATGAAACAATTTCAAGTTCAAGATTTCCTGAATTCATAATTTTGTTGACAAACGTTCATTATCAACGATAGCATTGCTGTAGTCGGTACATTATTGTAGCTTACTTAAAATGATACTACAGCCAAGTAAAAATTAAAGCCTTAGTGGAGAAAACTTTGGATAAAAAAATGTATTTCTGCCCAAGGACTGTTTCTTCTAATTTGTAGTAATATATTTGCTATTGAGAAAACTATGTTAACAGGCTTGAAGTGAAAAGAGAAATTTATGAGATGTTGAATTGACCAACTCGTATACTAATGAACTACTACATACACTCATAATCACGTATCTACATATCCAAAATCAAATCAAGTTTCTTGTCTTTGTTTTTTGATGTTAAGAAAAATCTAAAGGAAGTTTACAGGTTCAGCACTGACCATTAGCAAGAAACATAAACCATCTGTTTCTGTAAAGATGACAAATTTACAGTTTACGTATATTCAATGAGAATTATTATACTTGAGTTTTGTTGAAGTCACAGGAGTTACTAAAATTGGTACTAAAATTAACTTAAATTGGCTCAAATATTCTAAAATATACTTGACTTGAGTTTCCTTCAATCTATTTCAATCCGCTCAAATTCTCTTGTATATTTACTTGCAGAATAGTACATTGTGCAGAGTGGGATTTACTATCGAATTGATTTTTCTCCACGCTAAATTCACTTCTCTCACTTGCCATCCCTACTAGAGGGAAAAATTAAGATTCTCTCACTGACAGATATCATTGATTGGGGAATCGGTAACTTCGTCATCTGTCAACGACCCTCCAAAGTCGCATTTTTCGTGCGGGCATTGGACAAATGCATTTTGAGCTTCATGGGTACATAGTTCATTTTTGCCAACCAGTGATTACTAAAAATGGTTAAACGTTTAAGTTTTTAAGTGCAAAAATTTGCATAAATGTCAATTTTCCTTACGAAATTGGGTGCTGGTAGTTTTCTCAGTTGCTCTCCATGCCACATTCTTGTAAAATTGGTGAATGGCTGCACTTTTTCTAGATGTATCGTGGATTTCAACGAACAAGCTGTAGCCTTCTGGATGTGCCAGGAGGAACCGCATCCTTCGCTCTTTCACTATTATTTACAAATAGTGGACCGACATTCGGCATCAACTTTCTACGATGGACATAATTCCTGTCATGATCCTACTCGTCATGGTTTAAAAAACCTCCAGATAAATATAAGAGACGGCCAATTTCATGTAGCTCATTCGTTCCCTCTATACAAAGTCAACCAGCATCATCATAGATGTACTTACGAGAACAGAAATTTCCCGGGCAATTTCCCACTCAACAACTACATTCATCTATGTGTGCCAGATGGGCAAGTGTAGAGTGAAACTTTACGATTCCACTCATAAGCAAGGAATGTGGGTAGGCATCTCATTTATATTTATGCATTTACAATTTATGTTCAATTTAATTTAGATCTTTTAAATTTTGAAATTTAAAACAAAATGTAGCAGATTAATGTCCCATGTGCATCAGAGACCACTCTAGGAATATCGAGAAGGATATCCTACAGTGCAGAATTTGTTATGTTCATGGGATACCCCGCGAATATCTCAATATATTCTAAGAATATTTCATTAGTGTTTATAAGTTCGAATATTTCTAAAAAATGTAGGTAATCAGTCATCATTTAACTATAGCAGAGCATTGTTTTCCGAAGATTTGTAAAAAGTATGGCGTTTCGCTTCACAAAGTAGACTAGAAGATATATTTCGCCCAGTTAGTAACTAATAATGCATGTGCATTTTCAAGTGCGTATAATGTACACATCTTTTATTTCATTATTTTCGATTTGTATGATTTAAGGAATTATATTGTAAGTTATCAAGTTAACGATACCCTAACTAGAGAACGACACCGAGAAATAATCGTATTTAGCGGTTAAGACATTGATTACTTCAAAATGTCTCAAAAATTAGTAACTTTAAACTTCAGTGTCTAAGTACTTACCTTCATTCACTTTGAGTGACAAAGATAAATATTATAATTAATAGTTTATCTAAACTCCTTTGTGCAGTTGCTTTGATCTGAATAAACATCGCCGCTATATGTATTCTATTTGTATCAATGTGTATTGTTAAGCTGTTGTTAAATGAAAGTGCAGAAGGAGAAAATAGAAATTTTCAAAAATAATTCTTTTCAAGTACTTTCTTTTTGAAAGAGGCAAGAAAAGAGTTTTTAAATGAATTGTTAGTTCAATTTTTCTAGAGATCAAAAGTTTCTTTAATGGTCTGATTGAACTTTAAATAAAAAATGGAACTATCATTTTGCCTGATCTGACAAACTGAAAAAAATGGTGGTGGAAAGGCGGAAGCTCCGATCTATACATTTCATGATTTCAAAATGAATGAAGTCGAATGTTCTCTCAATTCTGTCACATTGATGACATAAAAGATTATTATGACACTAAGATTCCAGACCTATTTTCAAGAGCGTATATAATAAGGACAGGAAACTCGAGTGGAGGGGGTAGCACGAGAGACGGCGGCTGGGTCGGAGAGCACATCGTT
>JAUMHM010089006.1:0-22094 GCA_032362435.1 Melikaiella ostensackeni
TGGCTTGATGGAATGTCATCAAACTTTGACAGTATTCTAGTTAAGGTTGGTACTCTATGACAAGCATACAGATTTTTCGTTTGTGGCGTCATCTCTGTGTCAGGCCGAAGACTTTTCAGCCCATGTAGAATCATTTTCGAAATTTGGTTCAAAAGTATGCTTAATATATTGCAACTAATTAGCAATTAGTTGCAATTAGTTAGCTTATAAAGCATTATATTTGAAATTGATTTCGACATTTATTGTTACTAATATTTAATTTTAAAACTAAAATTATTTTTTGAAACAACAGCTCAAGAATAAGCAGAAACGCTTGTACATAATTCTAGGAACTAAAATTTCACTAAAATAAAATCAATTATATACTAATTTGAATGAAAAATTCAAACCATGAGTAATCAGAGATTTTATACATTCTTTATTTTTCCATCTATGATGTACACGAGAATCTAACATTTTTTTATAAGAACTCGGTTCAAAGTCTTCAAAAGTGGAAATTTTTCTCCACAAGCACCAGCAAAATCATCATGATCTATCGTATACACCATGGCACCTCCAAGATGCATTTTATTAGCATATTCAGCCCTTATCTGGATGGAACTAAAAATAAATATCGACATGAAGTATTCTCATTATTATGAATATACTTAATCTATAAATTATTAATTTGAAGACTCACTGAACATCATCATAGGCAATGATTTCAGTCCCATTGTAAATATATGGTACTTGCTGTTCTTCGTCGTAGAGATGATTCCATTTTTTTATCAAACCACAAATTTGGTCATATCCTGACGCAGCATAATATTTTCCTTGCTTAGTAAATGGTGCGCCTCTACCAACTTGTTTTGGGTTAGCCAAAGTAAAGGGAAGTCCGTCAAAAGAAGTTCCTAGTATTAACTTACTTGGTGGAGCACCTTGCCGAATCCAATATTTCACAACATAATCCTGAGAAGGGGATTGATGAAAAAATCATTACGTGATTTTAAAAAATATATGTTTTATAATTCCAAAACTACGAAATAATTTTGATTGTATGTTGTGAATTTTTAATTGCCAAGCTTTCGAAAATTAATAGCGTTATGTGAAGTGTTTATTAAAATTTGATAACTTTAAGCTAAATATCTTCAAAATTTGAACTTGTACGATTGAAAAGCATCATTCAAAATTGCCTAATTCCAAGTTAAATGGAAAAGGAGTATAGATGTTAGAAATTTAAATCGTTCTCTTCAAAATTTGGACCAATAAAAATAAAGTTGCAATTTTTTCATGAACTATTCAAGAATATGATATTTGTGAATGATAGCTAAATAAATGTTCAACAGTTTCAAAATTGGAGGCATACAAAGAGAAGTCAAATTTTGAAATTGGAGAATCCGAAATTGAAATATTCCAAAAGCATTCAGTAGTGCCAAATTCAGAATTTACGTTATTCGTAATGGTAAAATTTCAGATTGAAGTACTTTAAATGTAATTCCTTTCGAAAACTTTTCAATTTGAGGTCACCGGAGAAAAAATTTGAACAATTTTTAATAGAAATTCATCGAAACTTGCCTACTTGAAGATGAAAAATTCAACAAATAAACAATAATTTTTCGAATTGCTTTAGAACTGAGTACTCCGAATTTTATCTTATTTGTCTTTTATTCCAGGTTTACTTATGTGATTTGAAATTTTTTTCCGCCACTAAAAGTACTCACAATGTTTTTCTTCCGATCCTCCGCATTTTCCTTTAATGAAGGATACATTGGAGCATAATGACCAACACCATATTTCTTCCCCGCATCAGAATTATCATGAAAACCAGGAGGAATTAAATTTATAAAGTTCACATACGTAGATATTCCTTTTATATCATATAATATCTCAGCAGTCATTTCATTAGGATCAACGGCTACCGATAAAATTAAACGTTCTTTATCGAATCTTTCTCTGAGTGCCTTTAAGAGTGAGACGAAATTTTTCTTATCAGAAGCACCTGCACCACCTTTAGTTCGCCTTAAGTATTCGATGTCTATACCATTAAATCCGCATTTTTTCACGAAGTCGACAACATTATTAACAAGTTTTTCTCGCAGAGTCGGATCAGTGAATGGTCTATAAAGTGAAATTTAGAAAAAATTATTAAGTACCTGTATGTGACGGTCCATAAGAAAAAGTCTTGACTTTTCCGTATTGGAAAACGAGGTACCAGAGCATTTCCGAATTTTGAGCTTCGAAACATCACTTTTTGATAAAAACGCATTTGAAGTTGTCAAGTACAATTAGCGCGCGTAATATATTTTCTCACAGAAAACGACCTGGACTAACTTTTGCTGCATTTTATTCTTTCAGATCTGACTTCAAAACGTTGCTGACGCAACTTCATGTTATTTTCTTTTTCTTTCAAACTCGATTTAAGACATTTTTGGTTAAAAATTGCTTCACATAAATTTCGGGTCAATGTCTGTCTCATAATAAACCCAGTGTTTTTTCGTGTTCTACAAACACAAAATTCACCCACTTTCACTCACTTCCGAGACATGAGCCTAATGTCACGAGACAGAACATAGCTTGAATTATGATGTCGCACCGAAAACCCAAAATATACATTTTTTACTTTTATTCACAAAAACCCGAAAATTACCGAAACTACTATCGACGACGTGGGCCCTCTTATTATGGAATATTACATATATGTTCATTTTCTATGACTTTATATGTATAATATTTTATTAATTTCAATGATCTCTAATTCTATTATGAAGGGTGGATGATTATATTAAACTTACTTATTGTTAACATCTTTTGTAGCTTCATCGTACATTCCTGCTATGACAGCTAAGGTTTTCAACTTTGGGTTCTTTTTCCGGAGATCGTTGAAGTTTTTCAATCCATCAAATTCTATATCTGTATATGGGTCGACAATTTCAACAGAAGCGTTTGCTTTAATTCCAACGAAATAAAAAAATATATGAGTGCAAAGAGATACATCGATCTTCTCTATTGTTAAACCCTCGTACGTGCCATCCTCTGCCAAGTTCATTATATAGTAACAACCAATTATTTCTAGAAAATAATGATTGAAAATAGTAATATTTATTGTTATTTCTGAAATTAACAATTTTCAATCAAGAAGCGAAAATAAAAATACAATGCCATTCTGAGATGTAATTGTTATAACATGATATATCACTTACTCGAACTCTCACACTGTTTACCAGGTACTGGCAGCTTACTGCCTAAAGCAAAAGCTAAGCATATTTCAAGAAAAAGTAATAACTTATACATCTGAAAAAAATCAAATCGCAGTATTAGAAAATCAGTAAAGATTTTACATTAATTGCACGCTGATTTTCAATTATTTTTTACATTTTTATTTCTTTTTCACTTCATTGTCTTGAAAAAATACATATAATTTCTTATGTACACTACTGTATAAAAAAATGAACGATTATTATCTTTTAGAGATGATTTTTTAAAAGTAAAAATTCGAAAAATATATACCCCTATTCGTACGAGAGATGATCCAGTTTAATTGATATCAGTTTCATAATTGTTTGTTTTAGTAATAATATTATACCATATATAATCAATAAAATTCTCTGCGTAAAAAATTATAAATTCTGAATCTCAACTTTTCTCTATCTTTCTCGAAGCGAGAAACTATATAAGTGGAGAGAACTTGTACATGAAAAGTTAAGCAAAAGTTTTAATTTAATAAATAAATTCAATCCAAAAACGTCTTAGAAGGTTATAAGGTTTTTCAATCCTGAATTTTATTAATAAAGTGACCTAAGTACATCTGGGAGTAGTGGAACGTACCTTTAGTTTTTTCAAATGTTCATGAATTCCAGAAAAATACAATACTTTCGTCTAATGTGCCAGCCTCTTAATACTATGTTTTGCTTCTACGAAAAAATTTACTTGGGACAATGTCATTACAGCTGGCATTAATGCTGGATTTTTCATATCTCAGGTAAACAAGGCCGTAGTGTGATGAAGTGTAATAACACTAGACTATAAGCCCAGAAAAAAGTTCCTTTGATTGAAAAAGAGTTCTTTGAATGAAAGGAATTTTTGCGTTGCTATGAGGTCAAAGAAAAGTTTATTTGATACTGAACTTTATTTCCGACGCGTTTATAAGCACAAATTAATTAATTTCTATTGTTTCAAAAACTGCCCTGTGCATTTAGCTGCTTATGGTAGAACTATGAACCTCGCCATATTTTCAGTGAGCTTTTTATGATCTGTCACATTACCCCAAGACATCGTGACTTTTTCAGAATGAGTATAACTTTTAATGCAAAAAAGTGTGAAGTGTTGCCTTGATTTTAATTTTTCGGAATTACCTTAACTTTTTAAGATTGTATTGAAGTAATTAATTCTCGATCAGAAAATTTATCATTGATAATAATTTATTTGACGAAGTAGCTGCACTGAAATACAGCAAATTAAACTAATAATAATATACCTGTATTTTAGTTTGTCAAACTTTCGGAGAGTTATTGAAAAACAAGTTTGAATTAAGTAATGCAATCCCAATTTTCGAGTTTGGTGATCTTATCTATGTACCATTGAAAGAAAATATCATTATGAATATATTGACCCGTTTAAGTATGTGATGGCTAAAAAGTACAAAAATCGATCGATCAACAATAATTGAGTGTTTAACTGATGAAATCGTAATATTACAGCATTTCACTAATGGAATAGTAAAAACATCACAAATTTGTCTTACCAAAGTCAAATTGTGAAAATATTAACTAATTCTTCAGTGATTCTAGTTACCAATCAATTAGTGAACTTATGTTGTCAATTGTTTTCGACATAAAATGGTATGCGTGACGCTCATGAGGTACGTGATAGAGCATTTTATAAAATTTAGTTGTGCTTATGTGAGTGCACAAACATTAAGAGGATTATTTTAGAGTGGATAAAGTAAGGTGGAATAGATTAGTGTGTAAATAATTCTTTTTTTCCATTTTGAAGCAGGAACTTGTAAATCGATCGTGTTTGTAGAGTTGAAGTGCATGGTATGATCAATACAATCATGTGACTTGGCCTATTGGAAAGTTTAACAATATTGCCATCTTATTGTTTCGGTAAAACGGAAATAATCACAAAAGTGTGTATTTTTATTACACTTTACCATTTGTCACTTTTCCCATTTCTGTTGGCTCACTTAACATCATCATAGCCAATAATTTGATTCCCATTGTAGATATATGGCACTAGCTTTTCTTTGTTGTAGAAATGCTCCCATTTTTTCATCAAACAACAAATTTGGTCGTGTTCTCTAACTCCGTAATATTGTCCTTCTTTAGTAAATGGTATGCCTTTACCAATTTGTTATGGATTAAGCGGACAGCACACACTTTCGCATAGCGCATAATGCATAACGCATAAGCTTCTCGACCAATCACAGGCCTCCATTTGAGACATGGTGGATCTCGCATAGCATAGTGCGTAAGGAGTCGAAAAGTTCATAAGGATGAACACTTATGCACCATGCAGCCTTCTAGTGTAATATGCAGCCTTATAGCTGACGATTCTTAATTTTTGTCGGTAGCTTTCTAACCTCGCAGTGTCGACGTTTACGGAAATTTCAATGCAATTTTAATGTATTTTGGACTTGGAAATAATTATTTTTTCATATAGTTATAATTCTTATAAATTTCGAAAAAAAACTTATAGGGTTTTTATCAAAATATTTCTGAATTTCTAAGTGAATAATCTATGAATATTTTTACAAGGAAATCACTTTGACTTTTCTAATTACTGAAAAATACGTATTTCTTAGAAGATACAAAAACGTGAGCTGTGATTATTATTAGCTTTTGCAATTATTCATGAGCGTCTGTAGAAATTCATAACTTTATACAAAAAAACGATGAAAAAATATGAAAAACTGAATGTTAATTTTGAAGTGATGTGTCCATTCTTGGCAGGAAATTTTGTACATTTCCATAGTTGTGTGTACGTAATTTTATGGATAAAAAATTATAAAAAACTTCAACCAGCTTTTGCAAATCGGAAATTTTCGTTTTTTTTTTTGTAGAAATTCCTAATTTAAAAAAAAAATCTTCTCCAGAATAATCGAAAAACTGGGCGTTTATTTAGGAATCATGAATTTTCCCATTTTTTGTTGTTGTAAAAAAATGGTATTCATTTATAAATGCGACTATGGGAATTTTTATTTTTTAAAGAAACGATATACGAGAACCTCCATTGCGCTTTTGAAAATAGTAAATTCTAGTCATTTCTTGTAAAAATTTGTAATTATTGTTGTATCCTCAATCAAAACAGTCTGTAAATTTAAATATTTTGTTGAAATGCCGCTTTTTTGGATGAAAACTTAATTTTCTTAGTTAGGATGCAAATTCAACTACTTATTTGAAAGTTGAACACTTTTGTAGAAAATTCACTTTTTTGCTGAAGATTCATCATTTTAGTTGAGAATTCATCTCTTCGGTTGAAAATTAAACTATTTTGTTGAGAATTTGTTTTCTTTTTCTAGGTTGCGAATCTTTCTCTTCTAACTGAAAATTCAACAACTTCATTTTTGGTAAAATATTTATATTTCTTTTTTGAAAATTCATGTATTTTGTTGAAAATTCTTTCATGAATCAATTTTTTTATCTTAGATGTCTTGGAAAGATGAGAAATTAAGTTTTAAGAGCGACCATTTATTAAAATATTATTTGTTAACAGAAAAGTACGATAGAGAAAAAAATCAAAAATCGGCCATTATAATTCTCTTTAAAACTTAGTAAAAGGTATTTCCAAAGAAAAAAGATCGAAATTGATTAAGAATTCCGGGCTTTAGGCTCTTGGCAGATTTTTTCTTTTGGTAGTGAAAAATGACACTTCCAATTTTTTTCTTAATCAGAAAAATTGGCGACAAAAGGGGACCTTGAAATTATGGGTACTTTTTTAAAAATATTTTTGGTTCTATTTGGCTGTTTCAAATTCCAAGAAGCAGGAAGCGCTTGTATTAGAATACACCTTTAAATAAAAAGATCAGTACTAAAAATTGAAACACAAAGTCTATTCAATTTCACATCCTAAGAGTGGACACTTCTTCAAATTAAGAGCGTTTAGAATTGAAAAATAAAAAATTTGAACTGCTGAAAAATTATGACAATATCAAATTTATAGCCTTTAATATTCTACCATTCAAAATTTATGGCTTCCAAAACGTCAAACTTCAAAAATTTCATTTTTTCTTTAAAAATGAAGAGTTCTATATTTAGGGAAATGGACATTTGGCAGGTTCAAAATAACAACTTCAAAAAATGTAGTCATTGTACACACAAAATGAGAACATGCAAGGCTGAACAGTTTTTAATTAGATATCTCCAGAATTGAACACTTCAATTTTGAATCTACAAAACTGAAATAACGTTTCAAATTTGCAACACATTGTCAAAATTAGAAATAGCGGATTGAAATATTCAAAATTACACAGTAAGCCTCAGGGTATAAAACTGTTGCAAATCATTCTGATTTTCATTTTGAGATCAAAATGACCCTTTTTTGCAGTTCAAAAAGTTAATTTGTACACAACTTTATTCGCATCTCTCGAATGGCACTTGTACCAAAACGTGCGTCATATCTGAAGTTTACGAGTTTTGAGAGGTTTGCGATCTCGAAAATCGGATCATCTTGATGCACAATTTACGGGTCAAACAAAAAGTATCAAATCGTTGCATCTCATTTTGATCCAATTTCGGGACCGAATTTATCAACCGAGGTTTACCTTGTACTAATTTTATTTTTATACCTATTTGAAATTTTACTATTGCACTGTATATAATAACGTCAAATTGAAATCGTGCACAATTTAAAAATTCAAAAAGAGCATTAAAAACTGAATATTTTCAATGTAGCTTTCCAAATTTTCAAATTGGGGAGCTGCAAAATCAATCTGTAAACAAAAAATTATCCTTAAAAACAAAACCATACGAGAGCTATGCATTCAAAATTGAATTATTTTAAATTTGATGATGTTCTGAATCGAATATTTCAAACTAGTGAATAATATCATCAACAATGTGCCCAAAAAATAATAATTTTGAAAGGTGGATGCTTTGAGAATCCCTTTTAACATTTTCTGAAAAAGCGCCGTCCTATTTTTATTGATTAAAATTTTTTTCTTTTCTTCAGATCGTTCGATAGAACAAGAATTAGTTCATTTTGAAATATATATGTGCAGGTGACGAGCGCTTTTTCAACGCCTGGCACAATTACTGATAATTTCAAGTTCCTGCAATGTGCAATAATTTATTATCAGAATACTTGCAACGTTCAAGGAGAAAAGAAAGAAAACATGAGGTTGTTGAAATGTTTGTGATTTCACTATACTTTACAATACAAATTGTAATGTGAAATTGCGAGCATCGTATTGTCACTCAAAATTGCAGTAAATTCATTGTAAGATTACAATACAAGTATTGTAATTTCCTAATATATTTTTCTTCAAATATAGTTTGAACATTTTATGAATTATTACTGAAGTAACTTGAAAGAAAATATCGTGATATACCATTTGCTTAATATGCTGCTTGCATCAAGAATCTTCTTTAGTAGACAAATCATCAAGAAATTAAATAAGTTACATACCTAACCTAAAAAAAATTTATCATGTAGGAACTTTTCACCTTGAGAATGAGTTTTTGGGTATTGTTCGTCTATGCGTCATACTTAATTCTTTCTATGTATTGTAAAATTACATTACGTCTTTTTAATAAACTTCCAATACATTTATTGTGAAACTACAATAGTAATTTTTAACAGTGATTAAACTTTCAATTTGAAATCTTAAAACTTTTGACAGCTTTAGATTTATCTTTTCTGCAGGCCTCAAAGTTACAATTTATATTGAGTTGTCCTGATTTTGAAAAAGTCTAATTTTTGACATTCCTCCCTAAATATGAATTAGTGTAAAATTCTACTAATCAAATTAGTAATTCAGTGTTCAACTAATGAAATAGTAATATTTCAACATCCTAGACGAAAAAGTTATGCATAGTGGCCACAGTTTTATATAATTTTCATTTGTTTTATCTGAATAATGTATAAAATTAATGAAAATTATACATCATTTTTCACTATGCATAACTCTTCCGCCAATGAGAAAAAAAATTTTGTAATCGCAACAAAACCGTTTTGTTGAATTGTTTTTGTATCCGCAACAAAATTCTATTTATTAACTCAAACCTATTTTGTTCAATAAACGAAATATTTTGTTAAATCTTGTTTTGCTGATGGAATTTCTAATGTTCAATACAATTTTCCACGATTAAGACAACAACTATGCGTCTTGTCAAAAAATGGTCGGGTATAAATTTTTAGATTTTTTGAGATAAACAATTTCCGTTTTACTAATTTTCTTCGGATATCGCATGATATCCCGCATAAGTTGACCGAAAAATTGAATTTTTGATTTTGTAAAATGGGAATGAATAGAATTCAGGGCAAGTTTAACAGAATTCAAGTAGATTGAAAGAAAGTTCCGAAAGTAAAGGAAACAAATAATTGAATAAAATTAGAGTGAATTTATGAAACTTAAAGGTGAATTTTTATGAAGTTCAAGTAAATTGAAAAAAAATTCCAAAATATCCTAAAAAGTCATTAAACTCTATAAGGTTGGAGTTAATTCAGGAAAATCAAAAGGAATTTAATGAAATTCACAGGAATGCATGATGAATATAAAAGAATTTCAGGTGAATTAGAGAAAGTTCAAGTGAATGCAAAAACAATGTTGGAATCCAAAATTTTTTCATTGAATTCAGATAAATGGGAGTGAATAAAAATCTGTTTCGAGGAAAAAAATTGCTTAAAAGTGACTGTGTGGAAATCCTCTTTATCCGCTATTTGGAATTTTGCATTAAAATACAGGATTCGCAATGAGCGACCTCAAGAATATATACTATAATAACTGCCGTTTCGTTACATTTTAATTAGTTTAAGACTTTTGGCCACAATTTGAGGATTCTGCTGGATGCACACATATATGAGACTTTGATACAATGGTATGAAGCGTTACCATAACTTTTTTCAAATTTTATATATTTTCTCTAACACTTATCATTCGCCATACGAAAAATTCTTTTAATGACACGCTAATTCCCAAGCAAGCTCTTATGAAACATTAAGAAGTTGGGTCTCTCAGAGCACCTGACACGAATTAAATCCCTATTTTATATCAAAAAATATCGAAAAGGAAAATTTATGAATTAAGTAGTAGCCGAAATCACTGAATAATTAGTCAATATTTTCACAAAGTGACTAAGGGAACGTCCAATAATCAGGTAAGGATGACTTTTAAAATTTCAGACCCCCCCCCCCTGCTGTAAGAATTCGAAAGATTTTCAGTGATTCCCTCACCCTTATGACGTGGGATTTCATTTTTTTACTCAATATGTCAATCATTTTCACAGTAAGCGAGACTTCAAAAGAACTCAAAAAATTACAAAAGTCTTAGGGTATTTCGAAGAACTCCAAAGTATTTCCACGGGTTTGAGAGGATTTCGTAAGATTTCAAAAGATTTATGGAATTTCAAAGGATTTCCGAATATTACAATAAATTTAAAGGGATTTCGAGAAGGCGCAATGGCTTCAAAGAGATTCTAATGGATGAATATTTTCAGGAATTTTGATGGATTTTGAGGAAATTAGGAACGATTTCCGTGGATTACAAAGAATTTTAAGGGATTCCAATGGATTTCAAGAGATTTCGAAATATTTCATAGGAAATCACGGGAATTAAAAGGATTTCAGGAGATACCGAAGGAGTTCAGTTACTTATTTTATTACTCAAAATTTCCATTAATTTAGGTTTCGAGATAAATGTGAAAAACTAGACATTATCAAATTCTGAGCATCCAAAACCCAATTTTAATTTTGAAGCCTGCTGGAAGGAAAAATCTCAAGCTGTTCAAAGTTGTCAAAATAAAAATTAGGAGTTTGATGCTCTCGAGATTTAAAGATTGTTTAATTCAAAAGCATTAAAAAAAATATTTCCCAATTATTGAAAACCTACACAATTTAATTAATGAAAAATTTCAACTTTTACAAATCAAAGACTTACAAATTGAAAGTACTTAAAACTTAAATAAATTAAAATGGAAAAAATATGTGATAGTACAATGTCGAATTGTACCTCTCACTGCTTAGCAGTTTTAATTTAAGTGTATTCATAGGTGAAGAATTAAGAATTGCAAGTGCACAAAAGCGTGCAATTTTTAATTCAATGCGAAATCAGGGAAGCTGCAGAATCTTGATACCGGGAAAGCTGTCAAATGACCGAGAATTTTAAGGGTTTTTATTAATAAACATTTTTAATAGTTAAAATTTTTCAAAGGTTACTGTAGAACTTTAATAATAATTTCAAAATTTTCCGGGATACACTTATCAATATTTTTCAAGGTAACAGCTTAAAAAAGTATTATTATCTTAGCCCAGATATTAAATACGGAAATGACAGAATTTATTTCAAATCCGGCAGGATCTACATTTGAAGTCGCAAAATGAAAAAAATACTTATTTTTGTTTTGAACCTCGATAGTGTTTGATCTAATTCAGATAGTATTTAAAAGCAGGAAATATTTCATCAGATTCTAGTGAAGCTTACTGCTGTTGTTTTTTGAAATTCGTCGTAGAAATTGAAAACAGATTACAATTGAAAAGTGGTGGTGACTTATTTGGAAATGTAAACATTTTATTTTCACAAACAATCTTCGCTTTATTTTTCCAACTTCTTGCTTGAATATGTCCTGATGTAAGAAACACATTTTGCGAGTTTTGTCCAAGCTAAATTATTTTGTTTCGATTTAAAAAGAAAAATATTATCATAGCTACAAAAAAGGTTTAGCACGCATAAAACGCAGAGGGTGGCTCGCTTATGGTAGTGTATTTCTGTTTCTTCTATCTATTATTATTATTATTATGAATTTTTAAAAAATCAGTGAAAAAATTTTACGCATTAATAACTCAAGAAAAACAATTTTTCCGAAAGAAACTTTTTATATCTTCTCAAGATACAGGTATACTTTAGAAGATGTTTTAATGTTTCGAAAAATTGTTCACTCTGTCTCGGACTTATTTCGTCAATGCACAAAACATGAACGGCATTAATTTAGAAAATGGCCCTTTTCGGGCCCTAGCGAGAACCTCTGAAATTGTTTGGAAATTGAGCAGGATACTTGTTAGGGGCCTCATCGAATTTCCTCTGGCAGCCCCCAACAATTTTGCTTAACCAAACTGGTAGGGCTCGTACCAATTTGCCCAATGCGGACCCTAACAGCAATAGGGCAAACCTATCTGAGCCCCAATAATATCCCATAAACATTTCTATACGGGTGCATGAAAATCATTTTCAGTTACCAATTAGTGAAATTCAAGATACGTTCATTATTCAACTGTGCTTGTATTTTTAAGACTCTTCTAATATTATATTGTGTTTTGCTGAGTCTAGTCAGCCAAAAATTTTGATACGACTGGCCTTACTTATGAAAAGTATTTGACTACTCATCCTTAATTTCGGGACCATGAGAAACTTCGATTGCATTATATCGAATTTTGAATTCTTCTGAAGCAAAAGTAGAATAATTTTTTTGAAATAAAGGGTGGCGTTTCAAAAAGACACATAGACCATTTTTGCGGAAATGAGATTTTTAGCACGAAAAATCATACAGATGGTAATCCACATTGTGACAAAATAAGTTTTTAATAATGTTAATTTTCAAATTTTTTGCAATTGAAGGAGTCAAGCGATAACGGCATAACTCATTTTTATGGTGCACTAGATGCACACGATGCAAATAATTCCGCCGAATAAAAAATTATCAGTACAATCAACACAGCCTATGAAATATAAGTTTATCAAGTAATTAAAAGAAATATATCTAAATTTTTCGATTTATTGAATTGAAAAAACTACAGAAATTTTGAAAATGTATGGAAAAGGGAAAAAATAAAACTTGGTGAGATTATTAGTATTGAAAAAAAACTATCCACAAGTTTTAATTTTTTTCCCTCTTAATAGATTTTCAAATTTTCTGTAAATTTTTCAGTTTAATGAAATGAAAAATTTGATTATCTTTGAAATTTACTTGGCACAATTTGATTTTATAAACTATTTTGATTATACTGATAAATTTTTATTTGGCGGAATTTTTCGCACCTAGATGTTTTGTGAGATTTCGTATTTTTGTAGTTTTGTATCTTTGCGCTACTAAAATAATTTTTTATGCTCATATAATCCTGAAGAATATTAATGAATGCAATCCTCAAAATACAGGAACTATAATTGTAATTCATCACAGTATGTTTTTTGAAGGATTTGACACCGTTATCAATTTCATTTTAGTTTTGAAGCTCTGGACTGAGGAACTTTTTTTTCGATCTGTAATATTTAATAATATCCATAAGCGCATATGAAAATATCCATAAATTATTATCTTAACTCATCAGTGAGATCATTTCCAAGAATTTAATGTTCCATTCTTTAAGTTTTAAAGATCTGGATTATTGAAATAATTCTTTCAAGCTGTCATTTAAAAAAAAAAACCAACTTCCAAGTTTTTTCGGAGTTAGTCATTTTACTGGGATATGCTTCTTGAAATTAGCACGACAGTATCTCGGGAGTAAGTTTTTGCTTTTTTTCTAAAATGAAAAATGGATTTTGAACCACCACGCAAAGTTGAAAAAGGGTACATCTTTTACGCTCCAATTCACCACTGATGTATCTTTGAAGATCGTATTTTTTTTTTCCTATATTGGAAATTCTATTTTTTAGAAGTTTTTTTGTATCTCTTGAAGAATGGTCAAAATGGAGTTCATGTTCTTTTGGAAAGCCGACCTTCAAATACTAATATTAGGATAAAAAGTCGTAATCTTTCCAGTTGGTTTTCCATGTATGGAATTTCCATTCATTAAAATATGTATGATTTGCAGAGTGGTCGTATCTTATGTCTCCTAGGTTCCTGAGTCCGAATTCACAGCAAGTTTCTTTCCATTTACGCCCTTCTTGAATATCGCACTCTTTTATCTTCGAATGATCGACGTAATGGATTCCGCTTCCTTTTAACACCTTTCCGTGTGTATTCTCCCTTCAATGTCCACCAAAAGTCTGCCATCATGTTCATATCCTACCTTTCTTGGTAGCGACGTTTTGCATCCGATAGTTCTGGGAATTGTCCTTGAAGATATACAAAACAGCTATCTTTTTCTTCTTATATTGATACAAACTGCTTTACCATTGCCAGTTTCATATGCAGAGGTGGCAGTAAAGCTCTCGCCTGATCCACTAGTGGGAAGTTGATAATGCTCTCTGATCCTGAATCAAAATTTTCTATGGCTGGCAAATAAATATTTTTATAATGATTAGGTTGGTCTCTACTATCCCATTAGCATAGGAAACATGAGTGTTTAACGTTACCTAATTGCTGACCCAGAATTATTCCCAATATTTTGAAATCCCTACAAATTCGCCAATTGTGTTCAGAATATTTCAATTAATCCAATACCAACTTGATATTTTCGTTATTCTCTTTCAACTTAGTTGAATGTGCAACCGGTATGGAAGCAAAACATTCGTATTGTGAAGCAAAACAGCTTTCAAACTTCCTTCAATACCTTGATCATCTGTATTGCACATCTTGATGGGTCTTATTACTGTCGGAACATCGACGTAAGCAGTGCTTCTTCTATTTTTTTTTATGAATCCTATTACATCGTTCTTACAGAAATAGCAATCCTCTTCAAAAGTGGGTTCTGCTCATGAAGTTGGACTTTTCAATTTTAGATCTTCAATATTTTTATTTTATGTGGCACCCATTCTTTATCCTGATCAGCAATTTGAGATCATAACAATCTTCGTGAATCGTTTTTATCTGCTCAGAAATTGTCCTAAGAGTTTTTGGTGGATAGAAATCACTACGTACGTAGCAGAATGAATCAGGGTTTTTTTTAACAATAACGTTTTGAGGTGGTAGATTCAAGATCAAGAATTATTCTACACATCCCCTTTTAAGTCAGTTGTCACCATTTACAGAATCTGTCGGAGTAGCAGGATTTCGTCACTCATTCAACCAACAAGATCATACTGAGAGAGAATCTCGTTCAGCATTATCAAAATGACAAAGATGTATGCATCACCTGATATCACTGTGGGATCAAACATATAAGTATGCAGTGCGAGAACGTGCGAAATGCTGGTTTGCACTTGCCCCAATATATTTTAAGTTATGGCCTCCCAAAGTTGTCAACTTTTGACCTAATTTTCAGGGCAAATTACCAGTGTTTAGTTTTTCCAAAACATTACGTTTTTGGATGGGGCTTTGTTGATGACGTTAGGGAAAAATTTATATCAGAGTATTAATTATTAGAGTAATTATTATCAATTATTAGAGTTAAGAATTATTTATTATTTATTTATTATTATTATTTATAATATTTATTTATTATAAGAGTTAAAGAATCAACTATTAGAGTATATAATTATGCGCAAATATTTGAAAAAATTATTCTTCTAACCTGTATAGGTCAATAGTTATGACCTTTACCAAAAACCATCTTTTTGCTATTTTCAGCCTAAAAAGTTTTTTTTTTTCTTAAATAGCTCGTTTTGTGCATATCCTATGTAGGTCACGATTTATAACCATGAAACTTTAACTCTTTTTATTCGGAAGGCTTTGTGTGTACATACTGTCAATTTGTTGCATATTTTAATTTTGTTTCTTTATAGAAATTACTTCCGAATATCTGATGCTGAATGTAAATGGAGGAGAAATGATAGATTAACTGTTTTTACATTTATTATCCATTGTCTATGAAAAGTGTTATTAAAGGGATTATTTCAATAAAAATTTATTGTATAATGCTTAAGATGTCAGAAATTTATCAAATAGTCATCGCAGACGAAACAGTGATTGTTAATTGTTGCTAATGAAGGAATTAATGAAAAAATCAATGACGTTATCGTGCAATGAATGATTAAATAATATGTTAATTATTTAACTAATTATTTTAAAGATTGACTGATAAATCACCTATCATCAGGAGATGGAGTATATCGTAAAGACCTGAAAATTTTTCCCAGAATTGTGTCTAGATTGAATTTTGTGTTATACAGTTTGCGTCGTAGACATTTTCAGCAACTTGAAATTTTGCTTTGGACCCCTCAAGGAACCGTTTAGACAAAAAAACTCGCTTTATTTACTTGAAATGGTGAAAAGTACCAGATGCCTGGACTATTCCTATTTCGGGACCAGAAAACGCGCAGCCTGAATTTATATATATACATACTTCGGTTCGATTCGGTTCCTTTGGAGTCAAATCGGTGAGCCCATAACAAAGCCACTTAATGCGTCCTCAGGCTGCGGAAAGAGGATTCCTATACCGAGGGTTCCTGCTGAATACGGTTACAAAAGTTAATAGGCAGTCGCGAACAATTGTCCAAGGCCGCAAGTTGAACAGCACCTGGGTTAGGTGTTATTACTGTGTCTCTGGGATACCGGTCGACCTCCTAGAGTATGCAGTCTTACCCTTGTATTCGGGGCTCTGCAAGGGTGGACGAACCCTTTCCCTAGCTGTCCCTGGGAACAACTATGACAACACCAAACTCAGTTGTGAATGCGGCTCAAAATGACCGAACGCACAGAGCACCCGGCAATGGGTCGGCAATCACTGACGATCGAAACACCGAGAGCTTTCGCACGTTTCGCAACAGAGGCTGCAAAACCGCGTCGACAATCTCTTTCAAACAGGATATACATATATGCGGAACGCTTTCCCAACTGATGCAAGAACAAGCCGCAGATGAAGAGGAGGAAGCGACATTAAGACCAACCGCGGAAATCAGGCTTCCCCCGAGAGATGATGGGGATTTCAGGACATGAGAAACATCATTATTCAGGTTTCTTCTACGCCTTAAAATCTGTCTGAAATGGATGACGCCCGTCGTGAGGATTTCTCGATCTTCGATTCAAATCGAAGGGTAAAGCCGACGATAAGTCGAAAGACCAAAAGGCTCTTGCATCAACTGAACAAGGAGATTAACTGGGCTAGACAGAACGTATTTAGCGTGTGATTGACTACATAACATCGAGTGAGCTTTTTACGGTATGAGTTCAAAAGTTCGCTCATGAACTGAGGATCCACCATCACACATTGAACAAATCAAAGCTGCTGACTATGAACCAGCACATTGTTGACAAAATGCGAGTGTTATCTGACGCTAGGAGGAGAATACAGAAGAGGGAGGAATGGTTCAGAAAGAATCAACAGTTCCTCGCTGACCCATCACGCCTCTTCAGCGATCCCCCTGTTTCTGTCAATAATCCGCCTAAGTTACCTGGCATTGAGACGCGAAACAACAGGAGGCATTCGACTAGTTGAAGGTAGCCTTGACTACCGCGCCAATCCTGGCCTATTTCTCGTACGGGGACGTCGAAACAGCACCTTTTCCCCTCCAAACGTACGCAAGCGCCATCGAACTGGGAGTGGTCTTAACACGGAATTAGGAGGGTCATGAGAGAGTCATGGTGTACGCCAGCCGAACACTAACTGCAGCCGAACGGAACTACACTGTTACCGGGAGGGAATGTTTGACAGTGGTGTGAGGTATCCGCATGTTCCGCGAGTTTCTAGAGGGGTTCCACTTCAAGGTAATAACGGACCACAGCAATCTCAAGTGGTTGCATAATCTAAAAGACCCTACCGAATTCCTGGCTTGTTGATCCCTAGAGCTTCTGGAATACAACTTTGAGATCCCACACAAAAAGAGGGTACTACACCAGGTGCCGGATGCCCTTTCTAGGATTATCGAAGAACAAGAAGTCCCCACGGCGGCAGTAGACGAGATCATCGAACCTGAAATGCCGGAATGTACCGATCCTTGGTACAAAAGGCGGTTGGAAGCTGTTAGATTGAAGTCTTGGATCTTCCTCGATTCGAAGATGGAGGGAGACAGGTTATATAGACATGAACCCGACCCTGATACTTGAGACCTATAACCAAACCTGAAGACCTGGAAGATGGTGTTTCTGGAAGAACTCAGAACAAGAGTCCTTGAAGAGGCTCACACTAGAGCCCAGTCGGGCCACTTAGGGACCGACAAAACCTACGAAAGGGTCGCCCATAGATACTACTTGCCCGGAGTATATGATGATGTGGCAAAATATGTAGGATGGTGTGATTCCTGCCAGAGGTGAATAGCTGAGCAGCATGACCCAGACGGCTTAATGGGGCAACGTATCGTTGAGCAACCTTGGATGGTGGTTGCCTTGGACATTATGGGTCCCTTTCCGCCCAGGAAGTCAAGTTACCGCTACGTCTTGGTGCTTTAGGACCTGTCCACCAAGTGGATAGAGGTCGTCCCAGTCCGTACAGCGGCATGCCCAAACATCAAAAATATTTCCGAGGACTTAATCATATCGCACTGGAGAACTCCGGAGGTTTTAATAACAGATAGCGGTGCAGAGTTCTGTAAACGGTTGATAAACAGATGTGCAGGGACCTGGGAATTATGCACACTACGAACTATCACGCCCAGGCAAATCCTACCAAGCGGGTGAACAGAATCCTCACGACTATGACGGTAGCGTTTCTCAATAAAAATCATAAGGAGTGGGATCTATATCTTCACGAGTTCCATTTTGCCTTCAATACGGCTGTACATGACTTCCTCAGGGTTTCCCCCACCCTCCTCAATTTCGAAAGATATCCTACACCATATCGGCAATTGAGGAGGGACCATGAAGGGGACACACCAAGGATTTCGCCAGATACCGAAGGATGGTTGGATTGAGTGAGGAGATTGAACCATTTCGGAGACTCCATTACCCGTAACCTGGATAGAGCTTACGAATCACAAGCTGTATATTATAACAGGAAGCACTGCGAGGGATCCTCCCGAGTCGGAGACCTCGTGCTGAGGAGAGAAACAAAAAGAACAGTAGGCATACGCTAATTATTTATTTGACTTTAATAGGCGAAGTCTTCGAGCTCAGTTCGGCACAATACGAATTCGCATAAATTCTCGCGTGCCTAGGATGTGTGTTCTCACGAACACACTTGTTGCACTTAAAACGAAAATCTCTTGATGAGGCTCGTTGATGGGCATGGCTGGCGAAAATTAAAAGATCACTAGACCAATCACAGTGTGGACCCAAAGTGATGTTACCATTTCTTTTCCTTCTTTCTTGCTTGTCTCGAGTCCCAACTAACTAGTCCCTTCGAAAATGGTGCCAGGTTTACGGTCGTCGGTGCTCGTGAACAAAAGAAACAAATCAATGCGCATAAGAAAAAAACCTGAATAGGTTTTGCGAGTGCTCCGAAAATGAGTTGTGCGGCTCGCCTGCTATACGTTCTGCAGAAAGCCCTAGATCGCGTCACGCGGTGCCGGCGGATAATTTGAAGTGACGAGGAGGTTAGGTTCCACCGCGTCACAGCTTCTGGATCACAGCATCTGAAGGATACTTCAAAGATCGTCAAGAGGTACACATGTGAAATTGGTATGAACTTTGGATTGGACAAGTGTGCCAAGATTCATTTGAAGCGAGGATGACTTGCGAGCATTACTGACGACCCTGAAATTGTAGATAGGAGCGCTGTTAAACATCTTGATACTGGAAAGACCTACCTATACCTAGACATACCAGGATATAAGATCTGTGAAGAAGGCTGTCCGAAGCAGATACAAGCGTTTCCTTCGACAGATTTGGTCTTCCAATCTGTCGGCGTTGAACAAGATATCTGCAGCTAACATGCTTTCCGTCCCGGTTCTAATCTATTTACTTGGGGTGGTTCCATGGGCGATGTACAAGCTCACGGCTCTCGATATCGCCACACGTAAGATCATGTATATGCAGAAGAGCTCGCATATCAACTCGTCCGTTTCGCGCTTATACATCCCACGCCGTATAGGCGGGCGCGGACTTCGAAATATCCAGTGTCTTTATGACCGAATTATCTTGGATACAGCACACATCGTGGCAAATGGAAGAGATCCCTCCTGAAAATGGTCAGAAACTACGAGATGATCAGCAAAGGAGCGTTCCTTTTCAAAGCTGAGGAGCAGGCAGCCGAAACCCTTGGCCTTGATATTAATATCAGTAGTCAGAAAACTGCATTACTCCGTCAAGATGAATTACTTCTAAAACCTCGAGTGAAGAGAGCAGAGGTCAAAAGCTTCCTCCACGACAAAAAAATGCACGGAAACTTTAAGAGAAATGCAAAAAATCAGTCCTTGTCGATGAAGTTACGTTTGCTTTTATAAAATCATCCAGACTTGATTCAAGCATAGAGGATTTCATTTTTACGTGTCAGGACGGGGAATGACGTATCTCCACAGGCACAATTCAGCTCTACAAGTCCTTTATTATCATCTTTGTCGCTCTTGTGGTGTTAAGCGCAACCTTGCCCTTCAAACACTTTTTTCTATAAAGCAGCCAAAGGTTTTACTTCTTCTGAATGACATGAACTTATTAGTTAGAATTGAAAATCAATATATGTAGGTGTAAACTTTTGATATTTTGACCACAAAAATTGTTTAAACAAATTGAAATTGCTTTACAAATTTCCAAGTGAAGAAAATACAAGGCGTACCTGAAATCGACGGAATTTGTTGAAAAATGTCCAAAGAAAAACTATTTTTCTGCCTTATTCTGGTCAAAAGTTACATTTTAACCATAAAAATTGTTTAAGCAATAAATAATAGATGAAAAAATATATGAAAATATCCAGTTTGTCCATCAAAGATGATCTGTGCGAAAAAACAACGGAAAATAATAATCATGACTAATGTGCCGTAAAATACTTCATCCACGTTCATAGGGTGGACTTTGGGGCATTCTGGAAGGAAGTGGGGGAGTTAGAAGGTAGAAATGAAAAATTGATGCTTGCTTCATATTTAGGATAGTCACTTTCTCCAAGAACATCGCAAAACTGGAGGGTACCATGAAAAAAATTCGAATTTTGCTTTTTTTTAGTCACCATATTGTACAGCACACTACACACCCCACGTGACGCGCTCAACATCTTTATTTTTTTAAACTATGTACTATCCCTCCGATCGCTTTGAAACTCAGACATGTTATTGAAGATTACTTAAAGATTATTTGGGAAGAAAATGGTTGTTGTGCCTCAAGTGCGTGTGAGGGCATTTGCGGTGCAATTCAATGAGCTGAGAAAATTCTAAAATTATGTTTTGGGCTGGGGGGGGGGGGATGCAAAAGACCTACTCACTTAATGCATGATATGAGTGAGGCGAATTGAGCTAAAATAATTCACAAAAAAGCATTGTAAAAGCTGTTAAATTCCGCATATATTGAGCTCCGTTTGAAGTATTTTTATGCAGAGAAACAAAAGGGAGGCGGACATTATGAGGACATAAAACTGGCGATCGAAAAAATGCGCTCACTTCATGCAAGATATGTTTAGAAAAAAAAAGATATGATAATTGATAGAAATGCATTGCAAAGGTTATTAAATTCTGTGCCAAATGAGCCCTGATAAAAGTATTTTTGACAAATAGAGACAAAAAGCAGGAGGACAGTATGAGGACATAAAAGTAGCGAACAAAAACATGTACTCTCGTAATGCATGATATGTTGAGAACAAAGTGAAATAAAATATTTTATGAAATTGCAATCCAAAGGTTATTGAATTCTGCGTGAAATAACCCTTGTATGAAGTATTTCTGATGAAAAGAGATAGAGAGGGGAAGAAAAGTATGAGGAATTCAGGACATCTACTAAACAAGCGAGTAAAAACATGCACTCAATGCATGATATGTTTTGAACAAAATAAGATAAACTAACTCATAAAAAAAAGCATAGTGAAGGCTATCGGATTCTGCGTCAAATGACTCCTTTGTGAAGTATTTTTGATGAACAGAGTTAAAAAGGAGGATCACAGTAAGAGTTGTTTAGGACATAGGAATACCAAACTAGTCATTAAAAACATGCACTCAATGCAATATATGTTTATAAAAAAATGAAATTTAATAATTTATGAAAAAGCATTGTGAAAGCTGTTAAATTCCGCATATATTGAGCTCCGTTTGAAGTATTTTTATGCAGAGAAACAAAAGGGAGGCGGACATT
>JAUMHM010089102.1:0-27735 GCA_032362435.1 Melikaiella ostensackeni
TCAGTTTGATTTTTCATGGCTAAAACCATAAATATTGGCAGTAGAAGGCTGAATAACGAACTTGACCTGTCTTTTTGAACCACAAACTAGTGTGCAAAAGGAAATTTGAATTAGAAAATTCCTTTGAGAGTTATCGGGTCGTCAGACTACAGACAGACAGACATTTTCGGAAGAACCACTTTTTCTGACTCAGGGGGTCTCAAAACGTCGGGAAATGACGAAAACTGGATAGGTCCAAATTCGCATGAATCTAAGACATTCCATCATGAATGATGAGAATGTAATAACAAAAATTAATGTTAGCAATCGCTTTTACTCTTGAAGTTATTTCAGATCGAACACGAACATGCTTTGAAAATATGAAAGGGGGCCCATCTTATAAACCTTTCCCCTACAAATTTTTTTTCTTGTAATTACTAAAAAAGTTACATTAGAAGAACATCTTTAATACTCAAAAAACTTTTTTACTTATCATGGGTAAACAAATAAATACTTCGCTACGTTTTTTCTTCCAAAAAATTGTCCACAACAAAATAATTTCATTTTTCTAAACTTTTTAGTAATATACATTTACTGGATTTTGAATTTAGAAGCTTTTATGAAACCACTTGAAATTCAACATCTCTAAACTAAAACTGAAATGTAACTATATGTTTTACAAAAAACAATCGGATAGTTTGCTCAAGAAAATAAGGAATTATTTTTATAAAAAATCTTCGCAAGATGAACAGTGTTTCACTAAACTCGCATCAATTTTCAGAATCAAAAAATGTAAATTTGTATTAATTCTAAAATTGAAGTAATGCGAATATTAGCCGTGTTTAATATTTAATTGAATTTACTTCCTAGGATCATCCACGCATATCTTTCACGACTTAAGTGAAACTTGACTGCCGTTATAAATGAGTGCTCAGATAATAAATGGTTAGTTCCCATGACGAAGGGCCAAACGAAAGTAAGAATGTTTCGAAATTATTTGTTATGTACCAGTTTGAGGAGGTTTGAAGGTATTACCACGTTTAGACTGTCACTTATGCCAGCGGATTATACAATGACTTTTTATCAGAGACTTTTTCTCAGATTCTCTCGCCAATTTCTCTGAAGCACAACTACAACTCTGATGCTTGCTTGGTTATTCAACGGAACTGCTCTGAAGAAAAAATTAGAATCGATCTACAAGTCACAAGATACAAGTCTATATCCTAAAAATAAACCCACTTCTGTTGCTGTCATCGATTCGCGAGTTTAGTTTTCTCTCATGTCAAAATTTCATGAGATTGCGTGAAATCTAGTTTCAACGAAAAACTAACTTTCATTTATTTATAGTCAAATATTAATTACTATATCATAACGTAATCTCTAGCACGATCCTTATATTAAACGTAACGATGATGTCATTGAAATTCTTTATAATGTTCCTGACGTATGGTATTTGGTTTTTAGGTTTCCAAAACTAGATTTGAATTTTTCTTAAATAATGATCATCTCTAAAGTTATAAAACAATAAGAATGAACTTTCACACCTCCTTACTTGATATTAATAAAAACTATCTTTCAAGCATAAAAAACAACTCAGATGATTTTGAGCTTCAAAAGCACAAACATGAACCCTCTTTTAACATAGAACATAATAATCGAAGTCTCCAGATCTCAGTAAATATCGATAACGGGAATCTTGAAATTGAAACAACCTATACGTCTCACTTGAATGTTCTTAATTATTAATTTTGTAGTATAGGTTGGCTGCAATTATTCATTAACGTCAAAGAAAATTAATATTAGAAAGAAAAAACGAGCTTTCCGTCTGCCTAATAACAAATATACTTTTAACAGTTTTGAATTAATTTAAAATTTCTATGTCAGCAAGAAATGTCAAAAATCATTTGGTAGTAACAATTAAAGCAAAGTACAAAAAATGTACTCGAGATCTAAGCATACAACGGCTCACTTCAGAAACTTAGACTAAAAAAAAAACATTTTTAATATTATTAGTTCTTTATAAAAGTTCAATTGACTAATTTGAAAAAAGTCGTTTCTGCCAAATCGACAAAGACTTATAACAAACAGTGTTTTTTAAATTATATACATATATATATATATATATATATATCCAAAGAGAACATTTGCGACGTTCCGCAAGAAAAGTTTTCACTTTTTCGGTATGGTGTTACGTACAGAAACTTGTAGCCGGATGAGTTTTCAACATTTTAAGCCCAGAACAAACCCTCTAGGTTGAAAAACGAGTAACCAGGGAACTTTTGAAGTTGTAACTTCAAAAAATCGCGTTTCAATAAAAAAGCATTCAGAGTTAGTGAGTACCATAGGCGCACATGTTATATTTCTTCTTCAAACATAAAATATACCTGATTTCCGTCACTTCCGGGACATAAGTATAATGTTACCAGATAGAGCATAACTGGAGCATGAACTCGAAATTTAAAAAATTTAAAAAGTCCAAATCAAACGACTTCAAGATATAAAGATTTAGATTATAATAGATCAATGGATTGTAGATCAAGAAATAATACAATTTGAAATCTCCATTTTCATTGATATTTGCAATAATTTTCAAATTCTTCAAAAATTCTAGTTACTTGCTACAATTTAATTACGTAATGAGAAAACAAAAATTAAACTTTAAATCACTTTTGAAATTTTTTTAAAAGTGTGGGAAAGTTTCGGAGTTCTAGCAAAAAATGGTAGATTTTTCATTTTAAATCGTTAGAAATTGTAAAAATTTACAAAAAAATCTACTAGAAACTACTAATTTTTCATATCATTCGGACACTTTTGCACAATTCTACAAATAATTACAAATCTTGGGTGTACTTCCGAAAAGCGCATACCTCCGATTAATTTGAAACTCCGTATACTTATGTATTTTGATGCGCTTATTACAAAAATGATAGTGAAAATAGACGCAAATTTTATTTTCATGGTGAAAACCATGAAAACCCCATGAAAATCATAGTTTTTTGCTTTTATCTTAGTAAATAATGATTTTCATGGTGAAAACCATGGGAAACCCAAGAAGATCATGGTTTTTTGCGTTTATCTCAGTAAATAATGACAATTTTTGAAAAAGTTCTTGCCAAAAATTGTAGATCTACTCAGAATACACCTTTTATATATCATAAAGCTTTTTTGAAAAACCAATATTTTTCGAGAAAAGTAGGAAATTGTTGGTGCAAAGTGTAGAATTGCTTGGAATAGAACTTGTGGCACTCCTGTGAATGGTCACAAAAATAAATTAGATCACATCCCTACCCCTTTCCAGCATCTCGTTGAGGGAGGTGGGAGGCACCCCTGTTACTTGTCACAGAAAGAATGTAGGTCACATTTCTGCCCCTTTCCAACATCTCGTGGGGGGAAGTCGCCCCTGTGACTAGTCACAGAAATAATGGAGGTCACATACCTTTCCCTTTTCCAACGTCTCGTCGGGGCGGAAAGGTACCACTGTTACTGGTTATAGAAATAAATTAAGTCACATACCTTCCCCTTTCCAACTTCTCGTAGGGGGGGGGTGTCTCCCTCACACCAGCGTCCGCTCTCGAATGTTTCGCTTCTCCTAACCATTCTACGAGCGCGTATTCAGCCTTTCAGGAATTTTTCATATCATTTAAGTATATTTTCCCAAAAACTATTAGTCGTAAAGTAAAAATGTATTCTTCATAAAATATGCATTTTCAAAAGATTTACAACTCTTATCTAGAACATTTTTGTAAATTTTGATTATTTACTAAGATAAAAGCAAAAAACTATGATTTTCATGGGGTTTTCATGGTTTTCACCATGAAAATAAAATTTGCGTCTATTTTCACTATCATTTTTGTAATAAGCGCATCAAAATACATAAGTATACGGAGTTTCAAATTAATCGGAGGTATGCGCCTTTCGGAAGTATATCCCAAATCTTTACAATCAAAAAATTTATTTTATTTTACTTTATTTTAATTAATTTATTAGTTGCATTTCATTGTAGAAATAAATTTCCGCCAAGGATAATGCGAATTGTGAAAAAATGAAACGAGACACTTTTTATTTTTGTTCTTTATACTCTACTTTCTGTTAATTCATACAGATACAATCTTATGCTACCCAGCCCAATAGAACAAAGCAATGATTTATCACTAAGACCTGATTTGCAAGTTGACTTTTAATCGTAAGAACAAATCGTGCCGTTTGTTTTTTTAAAATTTCAGCCTTTTTAAGGTTTGGTCCACGATTGTTCACAGTCTCTCAATAAAAACATTGAAGGAAAATACTTTTGTTAAACGTGACTGCTTCCAGGGCAATATGTCGCAAGAGTTTGCAATTGTTGAAATTCAAAAATTCCGAGTCTTGGTCTCGCTCTAAAACTTGTGCATAAATTATCCGTCACTCTGTTGACTTTGTGCGGACCTATGTAAGCATACACATGTATTTGCATGTACCTAATACATGTAACGTATATGTGAGTACGTCAGCGAATACTATATTTGTCAATTTTGCGGTTGAAACTAAGCATTCGTGATAACATTTTTAATGCACCACCCTTTCAAATCCCTGCGGCCTAGCGAACGGATACATTTACCGTCGATTACTTATATATTCTAATCTACATCTACATAAAATCGGCGAGGCGAAAAGCAGTTCTCATAGGCTGAGGTCTATTTAAAGAACTATTAGATTTCAATATATGGTATGCATATACATGAGTGGTACTTGTAAAAATCCTTTTTTTCCTTTTTTTATTTGTACCTATATTGACTTCAAGAAAAGGAAGTGATACAATTATTTGAGAAAAGTAAAGCTTGCGTTCTAATTATATTTCCCAATTCATTCATTATTTTTAAAGAGCTGCTTATGTTGAGTTTATGGAGCAAAATAATACAGCTGACCAATTGTTTCTAACAATTAGTTTTTCAGATATATACGGATAAGGCGTATCTATTCTATGAATACATACGCATTCCTTTGACGGGAGAAAGAATTTTTTCACAATTAATTGTTATATGTTTTTTTTATTATAATTATTATAATATATATAATAATAATATATATATAATTTACATATTATAATTATTGTAAGTACTTTGATTGCAAAAGTGGCGCAAAATTTCCTTCTAAAGAAGTTCTATCGAATTGTCTCTTAACATTTTTACATCTCTGCAAGAGTTTTGAATTTAAAAATTGTTTAGTAACAACAAAAGTCTAGAATAATTCTTAACGGTTCTCTAACTCAAAAACGTTCTTCTGCATTTTCTACAAAAATATTATGGATCTACTCAAAAAAATTTATTTAAATATATTGTAAACTTGTCTAAAGTTCATGGTGTCAAAATGATTTAGTATTTAGATGTATCATTCTAGAGTGAAAATAAAGGCACACATATTTCACCGATTCTCCAAAAATGTTGCTGAATTTTTTACAATCATTTGAACATTACCTAAGAATTCTCAAAAAATGAGAGGATTTTTCTTCAAAATGCAGTATTTTCCGAAAGAGCATAGGTATTTAGGGTTTAATCTTTTTATTCGACGTAAGAACTCTTGTTCCATCAATTAATCCAAGAAAATTGGAAAAAATTTGAAGAATGACAAAACCGTGGTAGTTTTTCTAAAATTCATGAAAATGGATTTTCTCAAATACCCCATTGAAAAAAAAATTCTATTTTCTTTTAAGAGATAGATGGTAAAATGTACTAGATATTCCTTAAGTTATGTTCTTAGAAAACGAATGTTTCGCGCTGAAAAAAGTTATTTATGAAAAAATCAAAGTTTATGATTTTTTTCGAAAATCACTAGCCAAAGGTGGGAAATGTGAAGAGGATAATGTTGTTTGGTTGAAAATTTTACAAAAAATGTATTTTGCACTCTTTATTATTTGGCACCGCAACAACTAACCCTCAATTACTATATGAATCATATAGCGTCTCCCTCGCAGAGTCTTGCTTTCAATCATTATTTTGTACTGATTATCCGTTTGTTCCCATCTTGAAAATATTTGTGTTTTTCACTCAGTTACTTTTCGTTTTTAGTTTTAACTCAACTACAATAAGGATAATAAAAGATAAAAAAAATTACATAAGTTCAGACCCTAACAATATTAAAATTTGTTGATTCCTTCAGTGAGTTTCTTTTGCGAAAAGTAATTGCGTGAAAAAAACAAATATTTTCAAGATAGAAACAAAAGAATAATCAGTACAAAGGCAAGACGGCGAGGGACACGTTATATATGATTTATTTTATAATTGAGGCTTAGCTGATGTGGTGCCAAATATCGAAAGAGTGTAAAATACTTTTTTTGTAAAATTTTTACTCAGAAAACGTTAGATTCTCGAAATTTTCCCAATTTGATTAATTAATTTTCTATTAAAAAATTATAAATCTTGAGTTTTTTCAAAAATGATTTTTTTCAATATTAAATACTTGTTCACCAGAAACAAAACTCAGGAAATATGTAGAACATATTACCAACCACCTCCAAAAAATACAAATTTTAAAAAGTGGGATTTTTCAGAAAATCCATTTTAAAGAATTTTAGAAAAACTGCCGCCATTTTGTCATTTTTGGAGAATTCTCAGGTAATTTTCAGATGATTGTAAAAAATCAATAACAAAATTTTTGGGCAATCGGTGAAATACGAATTGTCAGGTTATGTTTATTCATTAGTTGTTGTGAAATCTGACGAATAAATATTCTCCGTGCAGAAAAATATTTTTTGAATTAGAGAAACGCTAACCATTATTATCGACTTTCGTTGTTATTAAACAAATTTCAAATTCAAAACTCTTGAAGAAATAGAAAAAAATGTCAGGAGATGTTTCGATAGAACTTCTTCAGAAGGACACTTTTGCGTCACTTTTGCAATCGCCGTACATGCATTAATCTGCACTTAATTGTGAAAAAAAATTCTCTCTTCCGTCAAATGAATTTATATGTATCGATAGAATAGATAGACTGTATCAGTAAATATATAAAAAAAAATCAATTGTTAGAACTAATTTTTTTCTCCAGTTTGCTAATTTTTAAGTTAATTTAACTTCAATTTGTTAACTCATTTTAAAATAAAACAATAAAGGCCTCATCAGAATAAAAAAATAATAACAAATACCTCGTTTGGTTTAAAAAATACAGCACTCAAGAATCCATTGCATCGACTATTTAACATTTAACGTTTTTATCTGTTGAAATGTCATAACGATTTTTCCAAAATTCAAAAAAGTCAATTTAATCGAAAACCAACCCAGTCTTTCTGATTCAGTATTTCAGTCTACAGTCTTCTATAGTTCTATGGTTCTACAGTCTTTCCCCCAGTCTTTTTGATTCAAAATTTTTTGCTAAATTGGCACTTTACTTCTTATGTAACAAATTTTTAAGTGGGATCAATAAGTTTTGGAAGTCCTATTACTTTTAAAACGAGCAAATCCGTTTTTGAAGTTATGATAATTATTTGTGATATAAATGCCGCAATTGCAAATAAGAATCGATATCCGCGCTATTATATCCGCAAATAAGAAACTAAAGAATGTTAAGGCTGGTAGTGTGGATGGTATTACAGCTGAAATGCTTAACAGCGGTGGCAGAATATTTACCAAAATACTTAATGGTAAGGTCATGAGAGTAATTAAAGAAAGGATCTGGGACGTCCGATGTGGTTTTATTCCAGGGAGATCATGTGTGGACCAGATATTTAGCTCGAGACAGATCATAGTAAAGAGTTTGAGAGTAAACAATGAAGTTTCCTGTGCATTTGTTGATCTGGAAAAAGGTTTCGATAAAGTGGATAAAACTAAACTTTGGGAAGTCCTGTAAGAGTGAATGGTTTGCCTTCTAAAAGCCATGAATGCAATATAAAATGGTAGTAAAGTTAGTGCATGAGTAAATGGACCACTGAGCGAGTGATTCGATGTCAAACAGTGCGTGATGCAAGGCTGCGTTATGTCCTCTTGGCTATTCTATATACACATGGACAAATGTCTAAGAATGGCTCTCTGAGACAAAGAAGGTGTTGATCTCGGTACAGTGAAAGTGAGTGGACTGACGTTTGCAGGTGATAAGATTGTTAAAAGGCAGAATCAGTCGATGATTTGCAGAGAAAGATGAGCAGACTGGTTATCAGCATGAAAAGTATGGGTCTTAAGCGAGGGGCTATTCACTCCGAAATCCGCTGAAATCAATGTAACGTTATTTTAGCAATGTCGTGTGACTTCAATCATTCTCTTGAGACTTCATCTGACTCTAGTTTTTGAATTCGTTCATTGCTAACTTCGAAGAATTCAAGCGATGACTGTCGACTTCGATCTGACTTCATCTTGACTTCATGAATCGGTGTGGCTCGGCGCGAACTATCGATATATCGATCGACGTCGATTGATACGAATAGCTGACCGATGTATATTCACGTTCGAATTGAAGTGCGCGGACACGCAGATTTCGTCTGACTTCGCCAGACTTCGTTTTGACTTCGTACTGACTTCGCAGGATACTATATTCATCTTTGCTGACTCGCTACAATTAATGACGACTCTTTTGTTTATGCTTACGACTTTGAACATACTTCTACTGACTTCGACATGAATACTACGACTTCTAAGTTACGAGTCTATGCTTTTCATATCATTACGTGATTTCGTTAGGACTTCACGAAAAATTCTAACATTCGAAACGCTCGACTTCAGAGTGAATAGCCCCTCGGTCTTAAGATTACCGTGAATAAAAGAAAAATTATTGTGTTCAAAAAAAGGGATGAGAAAACAGTATGTAACATTGCCTTAAAGGAAGAGAGGATATAACAAGTTGATGAATTCGTTTATCTTGAAAGTTTATTTACTGCTGACGGAAAGATAGATGCAAAGATATTCAGACGTATGAACAAGGGTAGAAAGGTTATCGGTAGTGTAAGAAACATTACTAGAAGCGAAAACGTAACGAATAAAGTTAAAATTGCAATATATAATTCTGTGCTTGCACCCTCTGTTCTGTATGGTAGCGAGACCTGGACGTATCAAGAAAAGGATAGGAGTAGAGTGAACACGGTTGGCATGCAATTCCTGAGGAATATATGCGGTAAAACGCTAATGGACAAAGTCAGTAATGAGTAGATTTTCAAAGAATGTGGTGTAGAAGAAACATTAATTGACAAGATTGAAAGAAATTTGTTGAGATGGTTTGGTCATGTTGAGGAAATGAATGAAGGACGTTCAACAAAGCAAGTATATTTAGGTAAAATGAATGGTAGCGTATCCAGAGGTAGAACGAAGAAAGAATGGTTGGAATGTGTGAATGAGACTCTAAAGGGAATAGATATAAAGGGTCGTAGAAACACAAAACCTTGCATAAAAAGATGTATGGATATAGAGGAAGCAGAAGATATATGAGACGATAGGGATGTATGGAGGACAATTGTATATAAGAAGAAAAGTGACGCCTGAAATGAATGATTTTGGATACTCATGGGCCCTCGTGAAGAGCTTTGCTTGGTGGATTTCGTTGGGGCAAAGAGTATGGATCTTCCTAGGGGTTTATTAATCAGTCTGAGTGTTTATGTGTGAATCGTGATGTATGTTGGATCTATGAAGCTCTTAGCCTGGGGTGATTGCTAGAGAGTTGATCAGCGACATTTGTCGGACTGGTGTTGTGGGACGAGTGTGTCGTTTGAATAAGCAACACGCGACTTCTAAATTGATTTAAAACCTATCCATTCTCCTACACGTCCCTTACAAATTATTATTCGAAATTTGAGAATTCTGACCACCCCTCCATCTATCTAACGCATGCTAAGAGATTTTCTATATCTTCTTAACATTAGCGTAACGCTAAAGCTGACCCCCTCCCCCTCCGGTCCAATAATAATATCTTCCCTTATATATTAATACCAGCATACTCATTTTCTACAATAATACACTTTTCCAAATAAAATTAATATAATTACATTTCTAATAACTGACTTTCATGCACTTATCAATGATCCACGATTTTTTAATATGCCTGTTTAAAATAAGATTCCTTCCGTTTAAGTAGTATGTATATGAATCACCTCTTTTGCTATTTTGTTTTCTTATATTACCAATCTTCACAAATTAAATTATTTTATCTAATTTTAAGACTATGTGTACTTTTCAAATTCTAATCAGTGAGAAGTTGGTCACTAAATCAAATCATTAATGATTATCACTGATTAATTAGTGAAATTCGCGGATTCGAGCACACAAAGCACACTTTAATGATTTTTCTGAACCAAAATGATTGTTTTCAAATTTATCAACTTTTACTCATAAAATATTGCTCAAAATTGAACAATTTGCAAAATTTATTGTAAATAAAATGGGGTAAGAGTTAGTTCTGAATTAACAAAATTTGGGTAATATGAATGTTCAATTGAATTTGCTCATGATACTACACTGGTGCTCTTCAATATTATTTTCTTATTTTACAGGAATTAACTTTTGACTGTAATAATTAAGGGTATGCAAAAAAACTCCAAATCCGAAGTTCAATCGGGTCGGATAGGATTTTACTTGAGTTCGAGCTTTGTCAAAAGCTCTAAAGTTTCGGGTTCTCGAAGAGTTGCGGGTCTCCAAATTTTCTTAATTTTGTTTCCTTTAATTAAAAAAGAAAGTTATTGTAATTTCGATTTCGTGTTATTTCATGTTATTCGATCGCGAAGTCATAATCAATTGTTTCGAATTGAAAAACGCTCAAAACAAAAGATAGAGCTAAAAATCTTTTCTGTCGATTCTAAAATCAGTTTGTTTCCATAATAATTGTGAGGACGTAAAGATGTTTCATTGGAGTATATGTGGACGTCCGCATGAAAAAGGCTTTTATTGTCTGTATAGTGTATTGAGTTACGTATAGGGTCATATAGCTGGATAAATTCTCGGGATTTTAAGCCCAAGACCTTTACGTTGAAAAACGAGTCACCGGAACATTTTTGAAGTTGGAACTTTGAAAACCCGCTTTTCGAGAAAAATGCATCTAAATCTGGCGGGTGCCATAAGCGCACGTGTTATAATTTTTCTTCGAAAATGAAAAATAACCACTTTCGGTTGCTTTCGAGACATGAGTATATTACCAATAGTTTCAGTACAGGTTCTAGTATCATCCCCTACTCAACCCCGAAAATAATAATTTAGATCCTAACTTAGAAGAACGCGAATATCTCCTAAACTAGAACCGGTCATAAGGGCCATTTCCATGAGCACGCCCACGTCCACAAATATGTTAAAGTAATTTATTTACATTTAAGTGGTCATATTAATGACATATTCATTATATTTTTAAGGTTTTAAGTATTTATTATCATAATATCAAAAAACAAATATGCAAACATCTTTATTTACTGAACTAAAACTCACAAAAAGTGTGACAATGAAAAAAATTGAACATTTATATAATAATTTAACGTTTCAGACATAAAAAAACGAGAAACTTATTTTATTAAATAACAGGGAAAGCATTCTTTAAAATTCTGGAATCTCACAAAAATTATCCGATGTCAAGCGAATTATGCCATAAACGGATTACAGGCAAACAATTTAAGGTCTGCACAATGTTTTTTAAAACAAATTGACTTTAAAAACAATAAAAAAAAACTATTTTCTGTTATATAGCAAGTGAGTTTATTTGAAAAGGTTCCATGCACGTCGGCCCTATTTATTTTTTCTACGATGGGTGGCACCCTCAAGATTTCAGATTCCAATAGGATCATTCATAACTTATAATGTAATTGGGACCAGGGTGTTACAGTGCCCTGATTCGACATTTATATATATATAGGTTAATCACATTATAAATGATAATTAAGGGTAAATGTTACTGTGGTATGCTGATATTTTCTTTCATTTCCTAAATTTTCAAGGGATATTTTATTATTATTTTCAAAATAAGGTGGCGGAAAATATGTATATGTAAGATTCGGTAATATATTAAAAATCCTGCTTCCTTTTAAAAATACTCAATGTCCTAAGATAGTCTAGCCCAACTTGATATCATACTGTAAACTTCCGTTATTGTTATAATTGTGGAAAGATTGTCGAGACAATAAGAATTAGAGTTTTTGCGAAAAAATCTATTTAGTTTAATTGAACTTAAGACGTTATGATTAAATGAAAATTTTCGCAAAACTTCATACTGTACTAACCACTTTTCACAAATATAAAAGTGGTGGATATATTTAGTCTTAATTAGGTACCTATAAGGAGAGAGCGCGGGACATTTTCATATATGATGTTTATATTTTATTTTTTAGAATTCTGCTCTTGAAAGGAAATCTATCCAAATCACTTGAAGCAGCATATATGGTTCTATATTTCTTTTAAGCAGTTTATTTTATTAAAATACTTATTTAATTCATACTCTTTGCTTCTTTTAAACATCAATTTAAGTCAGCTTTCCCAAAAAAATTAACCATGTAGTTCAATTAAAAGTATTACTAGAGAGCTTTTTTAATCGAATAAAAAAATACCATCTTCAATTACACAGACTTTCAAAAATGCAAACTCGGTTTTGATCACTTTTACGTAATTTTGAAAAAAAATATATTTCTAACTCTCAAAATTTAAAGTTAAATAACAAACGAATACTTCAACACATACTTGTAAAAAAATATTCATATCACTCGCGAAAACCCCGACTTCTAATCAGGAAAAATATGCATCCTTGAACACCCTTAAGTGTTGAAGACAGCGAAGCACTCACTATTTCTTTCTTGTTCACAATGGTAATTCCTTCTATCTTTACTTCCTGACTAGGTATATATTCTTCACTGAAAAGTGACCGGAAGACAACCACGGTTGAAGTCTTTGAACTCGACGAAACTTGACGACGTAAAACGAATCACAAAAGAAGCGTTTTCCTTTCTTTACCGACGTCGATTTACGAATCTTGTTGACTGCATACTTACAGATCACCACACTAACCTTTCGCTTGAGATTTAGAGCTGTCCTGGCTCTGGGTGGAAGTTAAGAACTGATACCATTTTGTTCGCTCATCGAAGCTCTTATACTCTTGCTGGTCCAGATATTCTGATCCCAACCAGCGGAAGGGATTGTCTTTACTTGTCTTGTCTACACTCAAAATAGGCGTGGCTCCAAACTTTATACATCTATGCATGAAAAGTTTTATCGTCTATCTGAGGCACCACATATCGATATTAGCATCTATCACGACAATCAAAATGCTTTTTGGTTGCACGCGACTTGAGGAAATGAATATAAATCTGAATAAATATGAATGACTGAAAATAAAAATTTATATATATATATATGAGTTCATTTGTGGATTAATTCGAGGATTCAATATGATTTTTGTAAACAAATTCTGTTTCCACTAAAACTGTTTCAAAGTGGCTTAACAGAAATGTATAATAAACAATTAAAACTATGCCAGAGGATAAAGTTCCATGCTAGAACATCACTCTTAAGACAACCAGGGTGGCCACTCAAATCTAAGAAAAAATTCCAGGAGAATAAAATTTAAAAATTCAAACTTAAGAAGCTGAAATTTTTCCATATGAATTATTAAAAACTGCACGGAAAAAATTGTAAGAAAGTCACGAACTAGTCGCCCCCTAGGTCTCGGATACGAAACAAATTTAAAGGATATCGATAGATTTGCGTAAATAATCTGTATATTTTGAGAGAGAATTGACGAACTCGATGTGAAAATTCAAAAATGGTTCAACACTTTTTTTCCGTCAATATTTTCAAAAATATTAAAAATGATTGGGAAAAAATTCTCAGAGAGCTCATAAGCTGGACTGAAAAATCTGGGAACTGGGAACTGAGATCATCCACACACACGCTCGCACAAAACGCTCGCACAAACGCGGCGGCGCACAGTGGGCTGGATCGGGAATTTACTGTTCAATTTCTCTCAAGAGAAAATTTTGAATTCTAACATTATGGACCATTAATAACAATAACAACTGAGAATTTGGGAAACACTTTCTCGGTGTAACATTACCATTGAGTTACCTGCAACATAATTTAGTTAAAAAAATCCGTTAAAAAATTTTGAATTTAGTATTTGTTTATAATATTGTTAAAGACAATACAATTTGCGAGTTGATGACCCACTTTCTTGGTGGAACATCACCACCGAGGTACCTGCAACATGATTTAATAGAAAAAAGGAATTTTTTCCGTTATAAAAGGCGAAATTTAATATTTTTTTATAATATTGTTATTATCATTAACAACATTTAACATTTACGTTCTTCTGCACTTATAAATAATAATTTAGAATTGATTTTAAAGTAGTTTGATGAGGAAAAAACCCCGTGAGATCGACAAAATCCAAAAATTCACCATTCGTTTATTAAAATATTTATGAAAATATTCATTGTTAATTGATGGTTATTTTTTATTCTGAATATGTGCACTAGTGATGCGGAAAATGTGAATGTCAATACAATTCTGAACATTACAATTGTGGGAGATTTAGGCTTTTTTACTTTAAAAAACTTTTTTTCTGCAGTTGAGTACCGCATCCAAGTAATTGTTTTTATGATTTTGTTTATAATAATTAGGGTTGAATTTCAAAATAAATATTTATGTTCTGCTGGTGAGTCAGCAGTCTTCCAGGGTTCGAATCCTCAGAGTTGCGAATTTATAAATTACATAAATTAAATCGTACAAATACAATTTTTCTTTTTATATTCATATCTGAAATTTTGAGAATCTATTCGTAGAAAACTCGAACTGTTCGTAAAAAGTTCGAAATTTGTCGATACTCATTTGAGACCTAGCTACAAGTTCGTAACTTTTTACGAACAAATTTTTTCCGCGTAGGCTGTAAACTTATATGTAAATTTCAAGAACAACCATTCTGAATTGATTTTTACCATTGTCAGAACGCTAGGCTACCCCCCGTCCGTCCGTCCGTAAAAAACACTAGAAAGAGTAGGTCGAATTTTAAAGTTGCATTTCAATATGTGTATAAGTGTTTTTACGATTGTTTTGTGGAATTTAAGGCAATTACTGCGTAATAAAAAAAGTCTTTAGCGAAACAAAGACTTTAAGATGAAATTTCCATCTTGTACACATTATAAGCTTAAATGGACTTATTTTGAAGCAAACGTGAACTCAAAGTAAATTTCTATTAATTTATACATGAAAAATTTACTGTCTAGAAAATCTAACCTAAAAGTTAGGTTAGAATTCGTATATCCAATCCAATCATCTATTATTCATATTGGTTGCTTAATTTGGATTAAATTTTTTGCTATACATTAAAACTCATTAAGGCTAAGATGGGAATTCCACCTAAAACAGTTTGTTTTCGATAAAGACTTATTTTTGTTATTTAATAATTCTTTTAAACTCCATAAAACGTAAAAATATTTTTATGTCCAAATTAAAATGTATGTGTAAAATTCGACCTACTCTTTCTAGTTCTGATTTTTGACACCAGGTAGCGAAATGGTAGACTACGGATCCCAATCACGGGATCAATTCTTTTAAACAAACTTAGTCAGAAACTAATAACTCGAATGAATTTACCATGCCAGACAGACGTCCGTCTTTTATTCTCTTACGTCTATCTAGTATGGAAAATGCATTCGAGCTCTAGCGCCCTTTTTGAAAAAAAAACTTCATCATGCACACGATATTTTCTACAACATCTGTATGAAAAAGTGCGATTTTTTGTTGCCTAGAAGGGTGGATCGCCTTGCGAAAATAGTTCGAACTTCGCCTTACTGCGGTTGTAAGAAACTCATCCTTTTTGAGTATGAGTATTCTTACAAAAGAGATGTTAGGCCACGCCTACCTACGAACCTGGTGCCTAGCAACATTTTCATTTTTTTGTGAAACGTGAATGATACAAGCAGCAACATCTCTTTTGTAAGAGCATTCATACTCAAAAAGGATGAGTTTCTTATAACCGTAGTAAGGCGAAGTTCGAGCTATTTTCGCAAAGCACAACTGCTCTGAAAGCATATGACTCTACCAATAACGGTACGCGCTTGATTCTTTTATAGTATAAGACATTTCATGCCAAAAATGTTTAACTTGATACCAATATTGGTGGAAATTCATACCAACTTCGCACATTAAGTTCCGTGCTATATAGTAATATTGAGAGCTCAGCTTACAGTCCGATTTTGTTCTCCGTGTGCATACACACATTTGATTATAAAAAAATTTTCGAAAATTTTAATTTAATACTGCCACAATATAAACAGTTCCGGAAGAAAGTATTAACAACTGTAGACTTTGCAACTTGTAACGATTCGCATTGAGCGATTGAAAAATAAATGAATTTAACAGTAACATATTGAAATTTAAGTTATCAATAGTAAATAAATTTTTGATTTAAGGTCTTTAAACCTACATCGTTTCAAAATAAGGAATTCAAAACTGACTAATATCAAATTTGAAGAATTTATTAAATGAAGATTTCTGTCCTACAGGCTAAGAAAGACGTATAACGTTCGAATCTCCGCAGAAGTAAGGCGCAAGTCCAGCGTGGAACAGTCTACATACGCCTTGCTGCTGTGGAGATCCAAACCAGCCCCCTGCCACTCAAAGCTGAATGTGGGCTGACTGTTGACCGGCAAACCTTAGTACTTACGGTGACCAGCGGCGGCACTGTTTAACAATAGGGCCGACTTGTAATTTGTAATTTATTTAACAAGTTTGAGGGCTAGGTAGCCCTCTAAAGAACAAAATTTTACAGTGAGTACATAAATCTAGGGCCCTAATACGTATTACCAATGACGTAAGGAAAAAGTAGAGTAAATTAAATTATAGTGCGTAATAAACTTTAAAATTAAGGCGAAAAACAAAACGTTAGAATTTTAACTTAATTAAACAACTGACAGAGCAGAAGAGATCTTTCTATTACTATAAAAATAACAATGCAACAAACCTGTCCGACTAACTAAAAGTGAGTATATTAAGCTTGGACCGCTGTTATGACAAAACTTATGAATCTATATAAATATAAGGATAGGTTTGTAGCGTATCATACACCACTGACAGAAAGTTTGGGTATTTTTTCCTTGAACGTCTGAAAAATCATACTTCACTTCAAAGGTTAATTATCTATGCAGAAACTGAATCTACGACTTAATAAGTACAATCATTTGAAAGATTAGAAAATTTTGCGTCGAATCTATCTAGGTTAAACTAATTTGAATGAACGAGTCAAATGATATTTAGCTTCAAAGTCAAAAATCTTTTAGCAAAATTAACATTTTGAAATCTTGAGTTGAAGTCTTTGCCAAATCTAAAAAAGTGTTCCTAAAAATGTAGGAAAATCATAAAATCCAGAAAAAAACTACTTTTTATGAATACTCAGCAATTACATAATATTTAATGATGCTCTTGACTTAGATTTATAGAGTAGGATTTACCCTTGATTTTATGACTTTTCCAAATTTTTTGGAAAACTTTGCCAGATTTGGCAAAGAGTTGAACTCAACAATTCAAACTCTTTATATTGCTAAAAAAAACTGTTAACATTAGAGCTAAATCTTTTTTTACTTTTCCATTAAAATAATTTCAACCTGGGTGAATTCGGCGCTAAATTTTGTAATCTTTCAAGTGATTCTACCTACAGAGTCGTAGATTCAGTTTCTGCACAGATATTTGCCTTTGAAGTAAAGCATGCATTCTCAAACGGTCAAAGGAAATGTACACAAAGTTTCTGTCGGTAGTGTAAGCGTAAGAGTGAGGCTAGCTTTGACAAATAATAATAACAATACTCTCCTAGGTAAAACATAGATTGGGTTCTACTTAAAAAGAGTTGAAACGCAATAACTTTACATCATAGAAAAACGGCAAATTGGATAAAAGTGACCGATCATAGAATGTATAGTATGTTAAGAGAGCCACTACCAATGTGTGATTTCGAGCAGGGCGTGCGTATTATCAAGTAAGAATTCGAAGAAACTCTTCTTAAAATGGTGATATAAAGGGGTCTCCCTGATACAAGATGGAAGTTTATTCCACAGGCCTCATCTGCAAATGTGCACTATAGTAAGTTGCCCATGAAAAATTGCCTGCTTTTGGCCACCGTCAAGAACCCAGCACTCAGATGATACAGGGAGATGTGTTCAATTTTAGGTAAATTATAAATAAAACGGATACATGCATTCAGGGCTCATTCCAATTTCTCATTTAAGTCATCCCTGATGTCATCATATGCAATGCAACCATAATCAAAGAACGGCAAAATAAAACTGGTTACTAATAGAATCCTAGTTGAGGTTGGAAGGGAGTCTTTTTTTTATGTAGCTGCTGTAAAATTCTAAAAGTGTTTCTCCAGATGACCATTACGTGTTCCCTCCAGGACAGAATGCGGTTTGTTTAAAATCCTAAATCCTTTACCATTGTAAGGAAAGCGATAGACTTATTGCCAACCCTTCGAGGATGGTAGGATTTCAGCACTTCTAGAGAAGAGGACCAATGACCATGGCATGAGTTTTAACCGGGTTTATCATGACGCCGTTCGACTCAGTCCACTGTACCATAAAGTCTATATCCTTCTGAACCTTACCTAGCACATTTTGAAGGTTTGACACCGGTCCAACAGGTAGAGTTTAATGTCATCTGCATACTTATGGCACTTTCAGTGTTTTAACTCGCTACCTAGATCTGAAATATAAATATTGAACATTACATATACTATTCCTAACCCGTTGAAACCGATTGCTAAGGTAAGACTGGAACCATTTAATAACTGACTCAGATAGCTTAAAAGACTTAAGTTTTTGAAGTAAAAGCTTATGGTACACCGAGTCGCATGCCTCAGTAAGTACCAAATATTTTCATTTTTATTCCTGTTACTAATCGCGTTGCAAACTCGTCCGTTTACCTTAGAATTCACATCCCCTTCTGATATAAGATTGACCCAATCGTAGGTCCTTAAGTGGTCTTGAAAATCTTGGACATTAATGTTATTAAGACCATGGATCAGCGTCGAAGGTGGTCCTTGTACGGTCCGTGTGATGAGTGAAATCATGCGGGACAATGAACAAACCGGCTGAGAAAACCACAGACTTCAAATAATTCGTTTGATTATTCGATGTATCAAAATTCGTGTTCAAATCTCTCATTAAAACGATATTGTTATAATTGGGGACATGCGTAAAAATATCTGATTCCAGTTCCTTGTTACATCTAGCATTAGGGGGTTTGTAAATCACCCCCACTAGAAATACGCCTTCGACGGCGTATTCCTTGCAGGAGTAAATAATGCTTAGTCGGGTAATTTGCCCACGGTCTCGAGCCTACCAAGTACACTGAAATTCCAATATAGGTCCGACGTTGGTTCTTGCCTAAGATGGCCTTGGACATATAGCAAACCGACTCCAATGTCAACAATCAGGGCCGTATGAACCATTTCTATGTGATTTTCGTTCGCAGTAAAAAATATTTATTGAATTTCCTTAAATATTTATTTGTTTTGGAGGATAGACGAAATTCTCGGAATAACAAATAGCAGACTGACCTATTAGAGACTTTTAGTGTAACCTGAGAGACTTATGTGTAGATACAGGCATACCCCTCCTCCCTCTCGATCTTCTCTATCTTAGCGAAGCAACATGTAATTCTCAATCGCAACGGCACTAGAAGGGGCATCTGGTTTCAGCCAAGTTTCCGAGACTGCAATGAAATGATAATCACGGGAGCTGAACAAATTTTTAAATTCTATAAAATGAGCCTTGAGAGACTGAGCACTGACGTGGCAAATCTTCAATTTATCCATGTGTGTGAGTGTATGTATAAATCGCGAGAAATAAATGAATGCAAATGAGGAACCCGGCCACATCATGTGAACATCGGATCATGCTCTCGCACCGATAATCTATAGCCGACTGACTTCTTGCAAGGTGTTCTGATTCACGCATCACATACTCGTAGTCATAACGTATGAATCACACTCGCATAGTTTACATTAATGATTAAAGACAGTCGAGCGAGAATAGCTAAAACCAGAGCCACATTCGTACATTCTTAATCTCTCATTGAGAGTTCTTGAGGAGAGAGATCTTTTGCTAACATAAATCTTTTGTGAGCAGATCTGCTAATTATTCGCTTGTTTTAACATACGTTACATTTGTTTTCCCTAATCTTTGTTCATCAAAGGTAAAATAATATTGAGTATCAATATGCTTGAACCGCTTAGAAGTAGCTGGATTCTTTACTGATACTATAGCAGCTTGATTATTGCAATGAACAGTTGTAGGCAGATTTTGAGTACAATTTAATTTAATAAGAATATGCCGGAGCCAAACAACTTTAGTCACAGAACATAAAGCTGTGAATTCAGCATCTGTCGATGAAGTAGCAACGGTGGATTGTTTCTTTGGAAACCAGGCCACAGGACCATCATTTGAAAGACAAATCCACCCGGTAGTACTTCTTCGCATATCTAAATCATCTGCCCAATTAGAATCACAGTATGACTTTAAAACAGTGCTTTTTTATGCATCCCCAAAAACAATACCATGGCTTGAAATGCCTTCCAAATATTACAGTGCTCGTTTTACTCCGTTCCAATGACTTGAGTTTGGATTTTCCGCAAAATGACTTAAAACACTGATTATGAAAGCTAAATCAGGTTTTGCCGTTACCATTGAAAACATAAGTAAACCAATTGCCTCTCTGTAAGAAAACAATGTTTCGTTTTTTGTTTATTTCATCCTTTTTCATGAATTTATCACTAAGACCAGCTGGAATAGAAAGCGGAGAACAATCAATATGATTAAACCTAGTTAGAATCTTTTCAACGTAAGCACTTTGATACAACTTTACAGTTTTCGCATTCCTATCTCTCTCTGCTTGTATTCCGACAAGACACTCAGCTTTCGAACATTTGATTTTGAACATGCGACCAAGTTGAGACAAAAAATCTTTCATTTTCGCTATATCACTATAATAAACAATTCCGCCATCTACATATAAAATCAAATACAAAGTTACCTTCCCACTTATCAAATAATACAAACAGGAATCTGCTTTGCATTAGACTAATCCATAGTCACTGAGAAATTTCGTTATCTTCTTATTAGATTGCCCTGGTGCTTGTTTCAGTCCATATAAATTTTTCTTGAGTAGACAAACGCGATTATCTTCCTCGAAGCCAGATGGTTGTTCCATATTAAATTTCCCCTCCAATTCTCCATAAATAAACGCAGTTTTGACATCGAACTGAGTCAGTTCCAAATCTTCCGCAGCAGCAATTGAGAGCACCAACCTTATAGTGCACTAGCTTAAAATTCATTCTGTAACGTCAATTATTGTGTCTCGTTCCTTCAACTATCAGTCGATTATTTTCATAAAAAGAAACATTTTGACCTCCTTCTTCGAAAACAATTTTCATACCTTTTTCTCATGAACGTTCTATTGAAAGTAATTTTTTCTTGATATGCGGCACATACAAAACATCTCCAATCGCGTCTTTCGTGTAAGTTTCAGAGTCGTTTTCACTTCAACCTCAATGTCACCTTTTCCTTTTACACAGAGAGAATTACCATCTTCCACTTCCAGAGAATATTCATTATTTCAAAATTTCCTCAAATTTTTGAACGATTTTTTTCTGAACCAAATATGCTCAGTTGCACTTGAATCTGCAAACCATGTCTTAATTCGTGTGAGCCAATAAAGTTTCGGCGTTGAACAATTCATCCGAACTTCCAGAACCTTTGTGAGAATCTTGATCCTTAGTCTTCTGAGCCACCAAAAATTCACTATTTTTGATAAATTCGACTCTCGCATCTTCAGCTGGCACTTCACAGGCACAGCAAGGTACTCTTCGTTGACTAAATGATCTGTTAATTTCTCAACTGTTTGATCAGTTCGAGGAACAGCGTACCAAGATGTACACACATTATCGAATTTTTGTGGTAAGCTGTAAACAATCTTAGCTATAACAAATACGGCCTGTTGTTCGATGTTTATATATTTCAGGCGTTGTGCCAGTGAGACAACTTTTGTAATGTGGTCAGCCACCGAATCATTTATGTTTTAGAACGTTAGTGGCGCCTAATTTATCGCCCGTCAGAAGAAACTGAAAAGTATAATAGCTTACATGTTCAAGAATATGTCTCTGTTCTTCGTCTGTCAATTCCTCTAAATTTAATGTTTTTATTAATTCGGTCATTCTTTTTAAATGCATTTCTCGCTCTTTTTTGCTAAGTTCTTGTTTATCAGCGACGCGTGGGCTAGGGTTTAGGCTTTCAAATGCTTCTAATTCAACGGAAGGAAGGGTCAAGTTAACATCTTTTGTAGTAGCATTAATACAAAAAATTCTAACAAATCCATTTTCTTCTTTAGCTAGTATTTCTTCCAGAGAGATTCCGAAACCAGCGTCGATGCACCGTAGATAACCTTCCTTTTGAGAGTTTGGTGCTACAGGAAGTGAGATTAATTTTCGTGTGCGAGCAGGTAATCTAACTGTCGTGTGAGTTATGAGAGGAATTGATTCGGAACCCATAGTCATTTTATTTTCTGAAAAGAGTTAATTTACACGATGACTGCGAACAAAAGGCATTCCGATCAATCCATGTGTTTTCACAGGAAATCCATTGGGTACGACATGAAAAGTGGCTTCTGTGTCTTTTATTTTTATTTCACCGAGTGTTTTCACGGGGGTGGAAGTTATGCCAAAAAAATGATAAATTACTTCTTTATTAACTGGGACCTGCCTTTTAATAAATTTTTTTTTGATTAAATTTAATTGAGAGCGTGTGTCAACAAGTAATTCGGCACCCTCATCCCTGAAGCCTTTTCCTTTTATATTGATAATAGAACAGGATTCTTTGTTCTTATCGCTGATTGTTACAACAACGCGTCTCGTTATTGGCGCTTTATTATATTCGGACTCGAAATCGCGCCTCTCTATCGAGATCCTTCCTTGTTTAAATCCTTGCCCGCGTTTTTCGAAAATGAAGTATTATTCAACCTATTGCGACATGCGTCGAAGGGATGGCCTACCTTTTTACAAAAATTACAATAAGGAGCGGGATTTCTTTCGTAATGCTTTTCTGGGCAATCACGCGATGTCTGACCCTCCTTATGGCAGTTGTAGCATTCCTTCGAGGCACGTTTATTTGGGCATTGTCGAGAGTAATGTCTTACCTCTTTGCAATTAAAGCACGCATTGATGTAGTTATTCTCCTCAGCGCGAGTATGCGCAACGCTGCGCCCCGGATAAGGACACCTGCGCTCTCTATGCATGGAACCCCTTGAAAACATTTTAAAACGTGAACTTTCGTTTTCTGAATTTCGGTTTAAGCTCCCGCGGTGCTCGACCTCCCATTCCGCGGTAATTGCGACATTTATAGCTTCCTGTAGGTTCTTTGGATTTTTTCGCGTGACTCTAATTTCTATCGCGTCTTTAAGGCCGCCAATAAAACTTTTCACTGCTGACTGCTGTGTGGTATAGGTTAAGCAAGACAAAATATCACGAAGGTACTCTTCATCTAATGCTTCAAGGGTGTTATTTAAAATGCCATTTACACGTATGCCGTATTCCTGAACTGTCTCGTTTTGCTTCTGAGCTACATTGGAAAGCATTGCTTGCAATTGATTAAGGTCTTTATGGCCCAGGCCGTGAGGATTGTCTCAAAGTCTCGTTATTAAAACTCGGAGCGCTTGAAGAGCTAGAGGAACCTGTCGGAGAATCATGTGTGGGCCTTACGGAAATGAGGCCTTGTGAGTTAGGCTCATCGACGATTACAGGAAGGCCCACGGGAATAATCTCTACTTCTTCCTCCATCCAACCATTATTCCTCCTTGAGTTACTAGATTTAGTTTGCAATTTTTCTAGTTTGCTCCAGTTAAAGAGGAAGGGGAACAATAAAATAAGATACAATTTAAATTAAACGATTCTATTTCTTATAATATTAATCAGAATTTTTCTATTTCGTAAGGAAATGGACGAAAAAGTAAAAATTCTTGAAGGAAAAGTTTAATATTATTTGGTAAGCAAGATCTGTTAATAGAAAAATTGGATTTCAAAAATTAAATTTTATTTGTATTTTATAAGATCCAAATAGTTTTATAAGACCAAATAGTTGAATTTTCAATAAAAAAGATAAGTTTTTAGTTGAAAGAATAAATTTTCAACCAAACGAAAACAAATGTTCAACAAAATAGTTAAATTTTAAGCCAAAGAGATTAATCGCCAACCAAAAAAGAGAATTTCTTAACAAACTAATTCAAGTTTCAACTAAGCAGTTGAACTTTTAACCATAGAAAGATGAATTTCTCAACGTAAAATATAATAATTGATATTTCGATAAAAACAGATTTTAATTTTAAATCAAAAACGGTTGAGTTCAACCAAAAAGACGCAATTTCAACAAAATAGTTGAATACTCAACCAGAACGGATTAATTTTCAATCAAACAATTGCAGCTTTAACCAGAGATCATTTCTCTACCATGAAAGGTGAATTTTCATCAGAACACACAAATTTTTAACGACATAGTCGAATTTTCAGCCAAGAGGATTAATTTTCTACCAAAAAGGGACTCGCAAATCGCAGTTAAAATTTAAAATGGAATTAAACTCTTCAACTCTGTTAAAATTTTACACTATGTGTAAGAAAAATACGCATGTATAAGTGTGTGCGACTTACCAATAGATGAAATATTGTGGAGAGCTAAACAAAAAACACATGTATTTTCACGCACAAAAACGATTTCGAAGAATTTAAATTCACGATGATGCAAATCTTCGCTGCTTTTCGCACAAATCTTCCCTGGATCTACTGCTTTCTTCCCCAGATTCTGCTCTGCTTCCTCGGCAACTTCTCTGCTTCCTTTTCTGCTAGCCTGCTTCCTTAGCTCGTAGCACCCCTGCAATTCTCAGGCATTAGCTCAATGGGATTTTGTATTTCTTATTTACCCTTAGGATAACCAAAGAAGAACCCTCTTCTTGGGAAAAACTTCGGAAAACTTCGAAGCACGTAGAGTTAAGTTGTAAAACAACTAGTTTTTAAATTTCACAATCACGAACACAAACACCAGTCCGAAATTTATTCGCGTTCGCGATCACGACGATTCCGATTTCAGAGAATCCCATCGCTGTCACCAATTAATGTGACATATCTTGATAAATTTAAGCGGGAAAGGTCGGTGAATTTAAAAAGGTAAGAATTTCAATTTGAAATTAACACAGTTTATTCAAAGACACAAGTTAAATGCGAATTCTGCTCGGAAGAGAGGTACAAATAAATCTGCCGCATTTTTTGGAGTCTGGTGTAAAAGGCGCTTGCCTACGCACCCCAACTTTTCCCACCTTCGATTGCTTGGCCAATCGGGTCCTAATTACGGGGGTAGTCAGAACCCCAGGAGGCGTGAAAATTGCGATGGCATTCACTCCACGTGCACTCGAAATCTTCGTTCGCTGGGGGTCCTGGTGACATAGTCCCAAATACCTGGATCGGGGAAAATCCGCAGGGCCTTTTTTCTCGTAGTCTCTCTCGAAGATTCTTAAGACCATAGTAAAAAGCTTAACTGGACGAAATAGACAAAATACGAAATTGGGGAAGAAGGTAGTAAAGATATAAAATTATCGATTCTATTTCTACGGTTACTCCTAAAGTTCTAAAGATGAAAAGTTCGGTTTTCTGAATTTGGCAATGAAATGCCGCTCGGAATCGTCCAGTTTACAACGCCTTTAAATATCTGCTTTTTGATCCTGGGTTTTGGCCTCAGCTCACGAAATCTAATCAGATTTACAACACACTATATTTTTCTGAATACATTTTTAGTCGCACACATTTTCTCGTCCGGTCTCCGACTTGACAAAACCATCAATGTACAAGTAGTCCAGCTCCAAGTTATAATTTAACGTGTTTTTTAAATTTATTCAACTCTTCATTCATTTTAACTGAGAATTTAATATTACTGAAAAGAATCTTAATTATTAGATTGAAAAGGGATAAAGCCAATAAAACACTAGAAAATCCAAAACAAAATTTGAGTGTATTCTGTATACTGATTCGCAATGAAAAATTCTCTGGAGTCCAATTCTATAAAAAATTCAGAGAGATCTGAGACGAAGATTCCGCATCGCGAGTCAGTCAAGATCTGATCTGTAAAATCGATGCTGCTCGCGGGCTCTCGTGCCGCGCAGCAGTGAATATTTCGCGCTTTTTGACACCTCCGAGAGGTGCTGCCTCTTATAAAAAAAATTGAGTCAACAATCATACAAAGATTGTTAGAGTTTTAGTCATTCGGACGATTCCAATTATCCCGTCTGATGCCGTTAGTTGTACTATTTAAGTCAAATTATCCTCTCACTCAAACGTATGGGAGTAGAAACAGATAGCATGAGTGTCACAAAATCTTTTCCACACTCTCGAGAAAAAACTCACTTTGTCCACCGAAGACATGCAGATGAAGTGACAGGTTTCCATGCATGTGTCGTGAAAAATACGTTTGCAGTCTCCTTGCCTGTTGCTGTGCGAGACGACTCATTCAAGCCGTCCGCAGCATGTCCGCACCTGAAAACATGGCGCTAATCAATCGCGTGCAAGGCTGCTGCGGTCCATGCCGGCGCACAGTGGTCAAAATCAGGAATTTACTATTCATAATCCTCTACAGGCCCTATCTGTTGAGGGATTTTGATTTTTTGTTTAGAAACGCTCAACATTAAATTCTTAAAAACTTGGCTAGCCTCGATTTTTCAATTTCTTTTTGTGTGCGATGAGATTTAAACAAATAAAGTAATATAGTTAGCATTTTCAACAATACGATTTATATCTCTAAAAAAAATGCCAAAATAAACTCAACATTGGTCATTATTATTGCACCTACACTCATAGAATATAAATAATTTGATTAATAGTTAACTTAGTCATTATGAACAATTCTTATAAACAAATTGTTGTCTGTGGTGCTTTACTGTTGTAAATTTTTTTTTTTTTTTTCATCTAAAACTTGTTAGATTGACTGCTAGATCGATATATACTAACGACTTATCATCATACGTCAACAACTGCTATTGCTACGAACAATTTTATCAAACAATTATTGAATTCTGGTTTTTATTTCTAAGCCACACTTTTCCTTCTCATTGGAAAAGAATTAATCTGTTTCAGAAATGATTATGAATTGTGAAATATTGTTAAAAGTAAATAAATTCAACTGTTTATGACAAATATATCAAACAAATGTTCCAATTGCATAGTTTTTCGTAGAAAAAAAATCTTTTCTCCATTAAATTCTCTTAAGAACAAGCTTATATAGATATTTAATCAAGATATTTTCTTGACAATTAAATCAACGGTTGTTATAAACAAATTATTAGAAAACTGTGAAACTATAACAGTTGTCTAAATAAATAAGTGATTTTTTCTGTCTAAATGTCTGAGATGCGTAGACATTGATGATTTAAAAATTAGTTGAAGAACAATCAATAATTGTTATTTATAATAACAATTAGTATAACCCAGTGCTCCAATTAGACGTTTTTTCGTGGAAAAAAGTTATTTTTTCCATCAAATTTTATTGGAAACAAACTGATATTGATACTCAGTCGACGTTTTAGGCTAATAATGAAATTTACGATTATTATAAGCAAATAATTCAACATATTCAAAACTATAACAGATGCTCTTGGCCCTCGCCCAGTGGACGTCCAGTACGTACTGGTAAATATATTCAATTATTATTGTTATTATTTATTATTATTATTTAACTGTGTCTCGGAAAACCCGGTGCGTCATCATCAGCCACGGACAAAGTCAAGTGCCTGATGAGTTAAAGATATTAAAAATTTAATTACT